>SEYY01001051.1:253412-263412 GCA_009176605.1 Armadillidium nasatum
CATTCTGAATCTGAACTGATTGGTATGTGGCATTTTTCTTCCCATGTTCAAAGTGGTTTTCCAATGACTGGTCTCCGGCATCTATTCTTAAAAGGCACAAATCTTTCAGCACTCCTTCGACATGATGCTTACCCCAAAGCGATAAATCGTGCATATCAGAAAATGTCACGTGAAATTACTGATGATAATATTTTTTTATTTTTTTCTATGGTTTTCTTAAAAAAATGGTTAATTTGGATGTCTACCGGCACGTCCTGTAGGAACAATTTTGCAGCTCCAACTAGTTTTATGCCACTGGTGTTTGTATGTCACTTACAAACCTCATGAACATCTTTATATTTAGTGAAAGGTCTTTATTAAAGAGCCCAGGACCCTTCTGACCGAACTTTTACTTGGTCGAAATAAAATACAAAACTTACAAAATGCTCCTTTTAGGCGCTTAGAGTATGCCAGCCAAGAGGAAATGTCTCCAACCATATTGTTTATTGAATTTCCTGTTTAAGAGGGTAGCATCTTCCAAAAAATTATAGGTCTTCGGTGGAATTCAACAATCTTTCAGTATCTTTTTTTTTCTTGAGATCATATATGACTGTCCAACGTATCTTCCAATGTCATTTTTGTGACTGTCATCCACTGAAAACGCCAGCTCCGAAATCTGTCTCTATATCTTGACTCGTCAAGGAGCTGGGTCTGGGTCTGGGTCTGGGTCTGGGTCTGGGTCTGTGTTCATCATCATGCTAAGTATGTGTCAGTATTATTATTAAGATTCGACATAATAGAAGCAAGCCAAGTCAAATCTAGATAGATCAAGTAAGGTATTTATTTCATTATTTCAAGCAAGCCATATAGGGTCAGGTTTACAAGAAAGGAAAACGATTTATAAATCCTCAAGAAAAGGAATAGCTTCTAGGGGCGTTCAACTGCCCTCCTGCTCCCACTGACAACGCCCAGGATATATATATATATATATATATATATATATATATATATATATATATATATATATATATATATATATATATATATATATATATATATATATATATATATATATATATATATATATATTCTCTCTTCTCTCTAATCAAGGTTAACTTAAATTTGTCTCAAACTCTTAGTCCTTTTCTCTTCGGCATTTTGATGAATCATTTGATGTGGCTTTAGATGTAATTGTAAACTACCACAGTTCATTCTTTAAATCCATAAGTAGTGGTGCTTCTCATGGTTCTGTCCAATTTTTAACTTTTTTTCCTTCTTTTTTTTTTAATAACCTTCTTATCACCTACTCCCTCTTATGCTCGCGATTCCACCCATTATTATTATTTTCATTTTGAAAGGCGTTTCAAAGATGTGTGAGGCATTCTTCATACAAGGGCGAACCACACCTCTAAGAAGAGCAAGCATGTGAGGTAGCGTGAAGAAATTTTGAAGGCTAATCAGAACACCAAACCCCATTCGAAGTTTGTCTAAAAAGAGTTATAATGTGATCCTTTCAAGAAACTCACAAGAGAAGAAACACCAAGTATATTCAAGTCAGTGGAAAGTTTAAGTTGTGTTTTCGAAGAGAGTGTTAAGGTTTGTGGAAGAATGCTCACAAGAAAAGAAATAACAAGCAGCAAGAATATATATAAAAATTTAGGGTTAAGCTTTTATTAAAAAACCTGAAAGAGATGGGTCGTAATTAGTGTTACAATTAAATAATAAGAGGAGACTTACTATGAACTTTTTCAAAAGATTTGTTGATCCTTGAAGTTCCTTCATTTACGAATTCAATATAATTAAGAACGTTGCGCAGTTATATATTTGAGTAGAAGGCAATATAGATATGATGGTAAGAAAGAGTTGAATAGAAAATATAATTCATACCTTATACCTTCGAATTTTGAGGATTTGTAATGAACTATCATAAACTCTAACATTTTTAATAACGTTTAGACTTGAAGATGATTTGATAAAAAGTGATCATGATTTAACCGGAAGTTTGTTTTGTAGAAAAAATGTGCTACATCGATACAAAAAACAAACCACCAACTCTAAAAACTCCTATCAAGGAGAACTTAAAATATATATAAAGTATATACACTAAAGAAGCCATGGTCAATAGGCCGATGCTGCCTGACGACCATTAAAAACATAAAAGTAAGTAAGTAAGTATATACACTAGATAAATTAGTGAAAGCATATAAACAGTTTTTATATATTCAAATCAGTTGAAAGTTTAAGTTGGGTGTTTTCGAAGAGATTGTTAAGGTTTGTGGAAGAAAGATTACAAGAAAAGAAACAAAAATATTCAAGTCAGTTGAAAGTTTAAGTTGTGTGTTTTCGAGGAGAGTGTTAAGGTTTCTGGAAGATTACGTAGAGTAGAAGGATGAAAGAATTGAGTTTTTGAAACATTTAACTTTTCCCGGTCGAAAATTGAGTACTTCCGGTTTTCCACGTTTTTTCATGAGCACTTTTTGATCCAGAATTGGTGACGGAATCGGTAATCGGGAACCGAGGACCGGGGATCTTAACATATCGCACATATCTGAAGTAGCAATCAGGTGGTTACGAAATTTTTTTGTCAACCATGGCTAAGACTTGTAAACCGCTATGTTCATTGTTCTAAGTTAGGTCAGTGTTTATAGGCCGCTTTCATTCAAGTTTGTTGAATGTCTATGGTTGAATATCACGAATGCTTCAGAAATTGTTTCGACAGGGAATAAAATTGTTATATCATATATAAATTTGTGAAGTTTGTACGGTCTAATTTTACACCTGAATATAGGTATCAGGAAATTGAGAAGACCTAAATTAAAAAAACTTTTTAAATTTTAGTTATCGCTTATTGGTAACCACAAACTAAGAGGTAACCCAGCACTTTATCATTAATTGATAAGGAATGTTTAAGGATTATCTAGGAGACATTACTATTGTGGTAATTATTTAGTATTAGTGTTAGAATTTTTAAAGAACACTGCAAATGCATTAAAATGAAATACAAAATTTACAAAATCTTTGACTAAAAATATCTGTACTTCCTACCAAAGATATCTTTAACAAAAACAATGGCTTTCACAAGCCTTAAATGAAATATAAATATCCCTATGGTTGCCAGAAATTATGTATTATAACTTAGGATTGTGAAAAAAAGATCTTACTTAGGTTCAATTGAGCATTTTTTTTTTTAATCAGAATAAAAAAAATGATCTGAATATAAATTAATTGGATAAATTGAAGTGTGAAAAATGAGAATGTACATTAAAAATACCAAAAACCTTAAAAATTTAATAAAAAATCTATGGTAATTGTAATGTTCACAATAGTAGATGTTTTTGTACAAGACCAGGTTGCTAAAAATAACTACGGTAAAGGTGGAGATTGTTTCTGAGTTTTGATTGTTAAAAAATATCGAAAATCGAAAATATCGGAGAAGCCTATCGTAAACAAGAGAGTTGTCAGAGGTACGAGGTACTATTACTAGACATAGAAACAATTATTATTACTTTCTTTTCTAGCAGAACCTAATTCAACTTATCATAACCTGAACTACCGAAATTGCTGTAAAAAGAGGCCTAACCTACACAAGAATTTGCCGTAAAAGAGACCTAACGTACACAAGAACGTTTGCACGACATAGTAGTCTAGGGCTAATTATAGGACATAAAAATATCGATATAAAAAATATCGAAACTCAGAAACAATCTCCACCTAAGCCAATAACTACATACCTATGAATTGCCTGTTCAATTGGAACTATGAATTCACACTTTGGAGTTCGACTAAAGCTACGTGTACAATTTGCAAACAATCTATTTCTGAGGATAATAATAAAATATATATATTTTATATATATAAATATATAGGTAGGGGTTAAGAAGTTTTCTGACCTTTGATATTCAAAAATATCGATATATCAATTCAAATTTTTTGATATTTGTTATTATTTATTTATCATTTCATGTATGCCTATTATTCTAATTATTTTTATAATTATTAGTTTAGTTTTCTAGCGTACTTAGTTCGACTTATCATAACCTGAATTACCGAAGTTGCCGTAAGATACAGACCTAACCTATACAAGAACATTGCTGTGAGATACAGGCCTACTGTTGTATTACACCACACATACACACATTATATGACCTATCTCAATGTAAGGGAAAGTTCAACTAAGATTACAACTATCAACATTTTAAAATATTGATATAAAGGATATCAATTAAAACTGAAATTTTAAAATATCGATATATAAGGTCAGGAAACTTCTTAACCTAAGCCAAATATATATCTTTACCTGCGTAATTATGGCTTGTATAAATGATTAATTGCAACCCATAAATGATGAATTCATCCTTTTTTTCGTAAAATTTTTGTTTAAAAAGAAATTCAGCAAAACGGCTATGCAGGTGGAGTTTCATATTGTCATATCTTAGAATTCCGGCTCTTACATCATACCACAAACGTTTTATGAGTTGTGTGTTCGCCTGTGTCTGGGTCATTGAAATTAATTGAGTGATTAACCATTAAGTGATGAAAGCCTTTGTAAGCATAAGTAATCATAAGCCTTTCAACAATTACTAATAATTGTTGTACCCAGCAGATATATATATATATATATATATATATATATATATATATATATATATATATATATATATATATATATATATATATATATATATATTAGTAATAGTAGTAGTAGTATTAAAGAGAAAGAGAGATACGCAATGCATGAAATATTACATGCAAAACAAATAGTGGTTAGGTCTATTTACTGGCTGTTATGTGTAGTTTTACCCTTTACAGTCTAGGTTAGGTTAATTTGAACTAGTTTGACTTAACCTAATCTAGACTTCAAGGGTAAAACTACACCAAATGACCAGCAAATAGACCTAACCTACCCAACTTATTTACTATATATATATATATATATATATATATATATATATATATATATATATATATATATATATATATATATATATATATATATATATATATATATATATTTTTTTTTTAAAGTTTTTAAAAATTTTTTGTAATGCTTGTAATCCAGCAACCTTGTTGTAATAGAAATTCATATGATATGTTATTAGTTTTAAATTCTTACAAGCAGTTCCAGCCAAACTCGTAATGCGTAGGTATGTTGTTATTTTCAGCAAACTGGTCTTGTACAAAAAAATCTACTACTGTTAATGATACAATTACCGTAAAGATTTATAACAAAACGATTTAACAGTAAATCTGACTTTGAAGATCTATTATCCTTTGACTGCTTTTGTTTAATTTTTTTTTTCAATAAAGCAAACTACATCAGCATTGGAATGAATTTAAGAAATCTTTTAGCTATTTTGGAACTAAAAAAAGTTTAACAGCACCTTTTTTGAAAATCTATATTTAAATTACAAAGACAAAATATTATGAAATCAAATATTGGGTAAATGGAAATGTAGAAAGTAAATTTATAAATTTAGTAATCGTGAAGTTTAACTGAGCATTTTTATTTCTTAATATATTGAAAGTATAAAGACAGAATGATATGAAATCAATTTTTTTTATTAAATAGAAGCACAAGACGATTTTGTGTATTATAAATATTAAAAAAATGAATAATTTAATTAATAAAAAGTAACAAAAACAATCATTTAACAATGTATCAGTCGACTTTAATGGCTTATTATCAGACTATCCATTACCAGGTTGCTGCATCAGCATCCGAATAAATTTTATAGCTATTTCAGAGTTAAAAAAGAGGTTAAAAAATAATAACCAAATTATAAAATATAATATATATATATATATATATATATATATATAATATAATATATATAAATATATATATATATATATATATATATATTATATATATATATATATATTACCGTGGCTCAAACGGTAAAGTGATTGACTCACGTGCTTGAGGGCGCCGGTTCGATCCCACTTTGGGGATAGGTATATACTACCTAGAAAAGTTCCTCTCCTCGAATAGGGCAATGCCCGTGAGATGTACTTTTTTATTTAAATAATATATATATATATATATATATATATAATATTATATATATATATATAATATATATATATATATATATATATATATATATATATATATATATATATATATATATATATATATATATATATAGGGACCGACCGGGGATGGGGCTGGGGCAGGGGTCACCCAAATTTGGCCGGGTCTGGGGTTCTGGCTAGGGGTTTCCTAAAATTTGTAAAGAGGTCAAAAGCACTGAAATTTTAGGTTAAGAAAATTAGATATAAATTTAATTGAGGTTTATTTAATTGTAAGGAAGTAGTAGAATAGCCAACATTCACTTAAATTAATGATTATATGCATTTTCTCCGAAAAATTTTCAAAAAATTCTAGTTTTGTATGTAAAAGTTTAAAAAAAAGCGCAAAAATTTAAAAAAATTAAAAATTTCTAATTCATAATAGTGATTCAACAGGTTTACCTAGGTAAAAAACACTAAGGTAAAGTTTGAAAAAATGTAAAATATAAAATTATCAATTTAACCTTTATTTAACAGGGAAGGCTACTCCATTCAAAAGTCGTTAATCATTTTAAAAAATAAGGATTGAGGGTGCTACCCTGCAGGACTCCACGTTCTGCTTCTGATCTTGTACCCATAGATTATTATGTTAATTGAATGTATTACAATGAATATCTTATTTTAATTCCATTCTTGAATAACCTGGAAGATAATTATTTTATTAGTATTTTTTTGTTAACAGTATTTTATATTTACTACAAATATTCATATTTTTTCAATTTAAATTATTATTATTATTATTATTATTATTATTATTATTATTATTATTATTATTATTATTATTATTATTATTATTTTTGCGTTGTATATTTATAACATTTAAAAATAAAATATGGTCTGATAGATTCAATATTTGTATTTGCTCTAGAATGATATATATATATATATATATATATATATATATATATATATATATATATATATATATATATATATATATATATATATATATATATATATATATATTAATGAAAAATTACTATTACTTTCTGGTCATTAATTGTAAACAAATATAAGTGCAGTGACTTGAGATTGACACACACGCACATATGCATGCACGCATATATATATATATATATATATATATATATATATATATATATATATATATATATATATATATATATATATATATATATATATATATATATATATATATATTGTTTAAGAAGTTAAAATAGTTATTATTAAGCTTCTCTTTTAGTTCTAATTCCTTTACTAGAAATATTGAAATATGACATGGACATTCTGTTGGTACTATTGAGCAAAGAATAGCTATATATATGTACAGTAATAGTTTGTGTTTATAATTACTCTCTAAATATTTAAAAATCTCTGTTTTTATTTGGGAGATTTCAAAATTGTTCTCTTTATGAGTATGATATCCTAAAATATATTCTTTGTTATTTTCTATGTAATTAAAATTGAAAACTTTCCATTTTATGAGTTCTTGAGTAAGCATAGACAGCAATATTTATTTATGTTTGAGTTTTGAAAGTTTTGCCAAAAGTATTAGATTGCAAAAGACTTTCAGTATTATGGATCTTTAGGTATATGTTTGATTTTCTTATTGGGTTGAACAGAATGAATTTATGTATGAGAACTACATGCTGTAAGTGATATTGTTAATATTAATAAAACAATTTAAACTGTATAATTTGATTGTATAATTTTAAAATTTGAATTAGATTTAATTTTTGCATGATTGTGATTTTTTTATTTTGCTTTCTTTTCAGAGATTGTTTTTAGTTGCTTTGTTATAAACACCATGAACTTAAAAGATTTAAACTGTAAAAATTTCCAATAATGGGGCCTACAGGTGTTGGTATTGGGGTGCCAGCTACCCAGATGGCATCTTCAAGCCATGGAGGTGCTTCAGTTGCCTTGGATCAAATGCTGACCCAGATGAACACTTTTCGATCCTATGTTACAATACTTGCTGATCCTGCATCGAAAGATGAGAATAAACTGAAAGCAGCCCAACTACTTAATGAAGATTTAGAAGTATGTATAACATTTTATTAAGAACAAATTATTAGATTAGCAATAGAGGAATATTTTCTTTGTTAATATTTAAAAATGTGCTGAAAGTTTAATCCTAATATAGTATTTTTATTCCTATCTTCATTAACACAATATATGAACCTTCATCAAATTTTTAAATACTCAGATAGATTGTTAGCATTTTAATTATTTCACAAAGGTTTTGGTGCAAGTAATTGACCTTTTTATATATTTATTTTTATTTATTAGCTTAAGAGGCATGAACCTTTATTGTTACATTTTTTAAAAGGTTATATTTCTTGTTGACTAAGAGTTTTTTCACATTTTTATCATATAAAAAAAAGTGGTTGAAAGTACAAAGTATCAGAATAAATTTAATAAATATTTAAAAGGTAAAATTAAAGTTTATAACATTATAAACTGATTTAAAATAATTTTTTTTTTTAGAAATGGAAATGTTTAGTAAGTAGATGGGTATAGCATTCTAATATTGTGGCTACTGTATGCCTGTATAAGTTAACGAAAAGTAATTAAATCATTAGTGCTGTATAACGAATCTGTGGAGAAGATTTATTAAATATTAATTTTTCTTTGCAGACAATAGTTTCGTCACCCCATTATTTGTCTTTTCTTGATCACGCTATGAACATATTTTTGAAGATCTTAAATGAAGGTGAACCTTTATTTATTGCAGAATATAATATCCAGGTGAGTATTCTGCCTTTACTTTGATTCAGGTTTTAAGATTAATTGTTTAGTTAGGTTTTTTTAGTTTTAATATTTTCAAATAGAATTGTTAAGAATGATTTTAAACGTTCAATTCGTGATGATTTTCTAAATAGAATTATTAACTCTTCTGACTTTGATGGACTATAATCTTTTCTTGAGATCATATAAGTGTTGTTCTGTTCTGCATTGTTTTTAAAAAGCTTGTATGCTCACTCTCTTCTCATTTATTTTCCCATGCCTTTGTCATTCTTGAATGTATCTTGCATATAAGTTTGCCATGTCATTTATATATGAATTCTTTTCTACCTATCTCTAACCCTCCTTCCCCATCATCTAGTATGAAATAGAATTTTCCATAAAACAATTTTCAAAAACCTCCATTAAGGTTTGTTATATCATATTATATATGAATTCTTTTCTACTTCCATCTTAACTCTCCTTACTCATTATCTAGTATGAAGTGTAATTTTCCTAAAGACAATATTTCCAAATAATATCTTCATCCATATTTCTCTTATGCTTTCTTTATATTCATTTTCAATGCATCACATCCATACAGTTAAGAGTAAAACCGCATATTTTGTTTATCAAGGTTAAGAAAGATACCACAATTTATGTTAGTGTGTTTTACTTATTATTGTTATAACCCTTCATTGAGGTTGTAAGATGTGGTGAAATGGATACGAGGCATCAAAACTTAGACATTAGAGGATTGAATTTTAAACATTACATATCAATTACCAGTATGTAACAATCTTCAGAGCAATTATTCTTTACATTTACTTGTACTAGATTGAGGGAGGTTTAATAATTTTTAAATGTAGAAGCTCTACAATTTTATTTGGCATAAGAAGCTATTCTCATTGTCTCAAATTTGTTATTCTAAGCTGTCAATATTTAGTAGAATTAAATCTACCAAATTTTTTTAATTTCGAAGATATTTATATACATATGAGTATACAAATATTTTAATTAATAATTGTATCAACATTTAATGAATATGGGTTCAAAGTATCTATCTTAGGTCAGTAGATATTAGAGGATTTAAATTTAGGTACCCAGAACCGTGTTTAGATTAAAAATAAGTGAACTATTATGGGAATTAACATATTAATATTAATTTTTATAAAATTAAAGGTCAAGAGGTAATGAACTAATATATATATATATATATATATATATATATATATATATATATATATATATATATATATAT
>SEYY01001051.1:268412-285912 GCA_009176605.1 Armadillidium nasatum
TTTCAAACAATGGTTGCATTGGTTAGGCATTACACTATGGTTGCTGTAGTTCAGCAGGCCGGGCCTTTTTGTTTAAATGGCAGATGGAATAAAGCTCAAGGAATGGATCCACTAGTATTGATTGATTCAGTTGCAATGATTATGGGACATGAAGAAAGAGAATTATGTAAGCCTGGACATTTGGCCTTAATGTTAATCATTAATGCTGCAGCAGATATCTTAGGTTCAAAAGAGCGAGCAAGTCAACTTCCGATTATGGAGTATATTGTTGAAAAGATGTGCAATTTATGTTATGATAGGGCTTGGTATGCTAAATTAGGTGGCTGTCTTGCTATAAGCACCTTGTCAGATCATATGGCATTAAAGTGGGTGTTAGATCATCAGTACATATTTTTAAGAGCTCTTTTCTATGTAATGATGGACCTTACTGATGAAGTATCCACAGGAGCAATAGAAAAGGCCAAGTCTAATTTAGAACGGATGTTAATTGTTTGTACAAGTCCACTTAAAGGTGAAAATGACAATGAAGAACTTCGTGCTGCCAAAGAGAAATCTTTACATAATGTTACCCATGAACTTGTAAGACAGATTACATCTTCTAATACAACTGTTAGAGAACAAGCAATACAATCCCTGAAGACAGTTGCCAAGTTAACACAAAGAGATATTGCAGAAGTGATGATGCCTCATAAAGAAGTACTAGCCGAAATGATCCCTCCAAAGAAACACTTCATATTAAGACACCAACCTGCTAATATTCAAATTGGGCTTATGGATGGAAACACATTTTGTACATCCACGAATCCAAGAATGTTCACGCTTGATCTGATGATTCCTGAACATAAGTCTTTCTTCAAAGATCTTCATCAGTTAGTTGACAAGGATGATGCTGGATTAAGCAAATTCTCTTGTTACAAAAACATTTCCAATTTAATTCCCTTACGGAAGTCAGCCCTCAGAGCTCTCACAGCGTGTCATTATATTCCTAATATTCAAGATAATGTTTTCCTAACCATATACAAAGTTCTAAATAATTCTCCTCATCCAGAATTGCAAGAAACTGCTTTTGAGTGTTTACAGAAATATCTTAAAAATTGTACCATACCAAGAGAGACAATTCATAACTTGGTTAGACCTCTTTTGTCACAAGTGTGTCAGTTGCATAGTATAACATTACCAGTTATTCAGCGTCTATCATACTTGACTCAACTATTTCCAAATACATTCCATGAAAAGTTGTGTGGGCATTTGAGTCATCATCTAAAAAATTTATTAGATACGGCAGTTTCAAATCGGAAGCAGAATATGGCAACTGTTAGGCAAGACAATAATGATCTTAAGTTGTGTGCTAGTATTGTTGATATCTTTCACCAAATACCTTCAGCATCCTCAAAGTTTATTGAGACGCTTTGCAAACTTGTTTTGCATGCTGAAATGGGACTTATGATGGAAGCAGCAAGTCCTTTTAGAGACCCATTAATGAAGTTTTTGTTAAGATACCCTTCAGAGACTATTCAGCACTTCTTGTCAGATATGTATTCAGTGGATCAGCAGTATGGAAGGTTCTTAGAGTACTTAGTTAAACATGAAAAAGGTGAACCATTTCGTCAGACACTCAGAGGTAGTGGTGAACGGTTGTTAACAATGATTGTTTCATCTACCTCACCTTTACCAATTCAGGTAGGAGGGGTAGCAGCTGCTATTCAACCTGGAGATAAAATGCAACAACAGTACCTTGCTATCAAACTAATTTGGATTTTAACTAGATCAGATCAAACTTGGATAACTACTCAAACTGAGATTTTGACATCACTACAGAATTTATGGGCATCTAACGAGCTCCACACTATTCATCAATCTGGAGAAGGGATCGACTTTATTCATTGGAAAGTCCCAAGATTGATAGTTTCTCTCTTGCTAACATACTTCAAACAAAATACTAATGAAGTAAAGTTACTTTTCCAGCTGCTGCAGGCTTTTGTTGGTAGATACATCCCAGATTTTCAATTTTTAAGGGAATTTTTAGATCAAACTGTAGCACAGACTTACACAGTTGAATGGAAACGTTCTACTTTCTTCCAGTTCGTTGAAGTATTTGAAGATTTAAGTGTGTCCCAGGAACTTAAAGCAAAAATTCTTCAGCATATAATAATTCCATGCTTCTCTGTTAGTTTAGACAGAGGAGAAGGAGATAATTTAATTGGCTATCCTCCAGCTCCTGATCAAGATCATGCTGATAATGTTGTTTCAGTATTTATTAATAAAATTATAGTTCCAGAAGAGCCTTTTAAATACAACGATGCTGTTAGAATCTTACTTCTACAGCTATCCTGTCTTCTCGTTGAAAAGGCATCAGCTCATATTCATGATGCAGCTAATAAGCGTCAAGGAGTTAAGTTACGTCGCCTAATGACATTCGCCTGGCCTTGTCTGCTTTCAAAGAATTGTGTTGACCCTGCAACCAAATATCATGGTCATTTATTACTATCACACATAATAGCTAAATTTGCAATTCATAAAAGAATAGTATTACAAGTCTTTCATAGTCTTCTCAAAGCCCATGCAATGGAAGCAAGAGCAGTTGTTCGACAGGCCTTGGAAATACTGACACCTGCTATGCCAGTACGAATGGAGGATGGTAAGTTTTAATTTATTATTATTATTATTTAGTAGTAGTAGTATTTACAAAGTTTCAAATAAAATAGGAAATTTTTTTTGCAGGAAATACGATGTTGACTCACTGGACTCGCAAAATATTAATTGAAGAAGGGCATTCTGTTGGACAGTTGGTTCATATTTTGCAGCTGATCGTTCGTCATTCTTCGGTTTATTATCCAGTAAGACATCATTTAACCCAACACATCAGTCAGGCAGTTAATCGTCTAGGATTCACACCTACTGTAAATCTCGATCAACGTCGTTTGGCAGTTGATTTGGCCGAGGTTAGTTCTAGTATGTAGGGGAAATATTTTTTGTTAGAATTTTGTTCTTGGAGACGTTTACTACTTCTGCGCTTGACAGAAAGTTCAGAGTTGAATATTTTTTTTTTTTACCAATGATTAGAAATGAATTAGAAAGCATACTTAAAGGTGTGTGAATATGTTATTTAATGTAATAATTTAATAATTTTAATGGTAAAATCAAGATCAGGGTGGAACTTTTAAATTGTGTTGGTACTTATGGTAAAGAGGGCCTGTATAAATTATTTTATCAAACCCATTTAGTGGAATTTTTTTTTGAGGGTTTAAAAAAGGAATTTTGAATACCATTTTGATATTTAGACAAATCACTCAAATTTATTTTTTAAGTTTTCAATACTCGATGGTTTTTGTTTTACAACTATAAAAATTGCCTCTATATAATTTTAATTTTAAGTTTTTAATTAATAACTCAGATTATTGAGTGGGTTTTTAGAATGTTTTTTTTTTTTTATTTTTTTTTTTTTTTTTTTTTTTTTTTTTTTTTTTATTTTTTATTTTTTTTATTATTTTATTTTTTAACATTGTAAATATTTTATTCTGATGTCTTGGTGGGGTTGAAGCCATCTGAGTCAGACCCTCTCCTTGTGTCCTTTTGGGTGTCATGTATACCTATTACCTACTCATATTTTTTCCTTCTGATATATATATATATATATATATATATATATATATATATATATATATATATATATATATATATATATATATATATATATATATATATATATATATATATATATATATATATATATATATATATATATATATATATATATATATATATATATATATATATATATATAGGTTTGCATTAAGTGGGAAGAACAACGTGTTGCTGAAGATTCAGATATAGATTCTATTGTTACTTTAGAGTCTATTTCTCAAACAAGTCAAGTTAAAAGAAGTAATTCAGCCGATGGAAGCGATCCTAAACGTGCGAAATTGTCTTCCATTGCTGGAACTTCATCTTCTTCTTCTTCTTCTTCCCATAAGTCAAACTCTGATGTGTCTAAACCTATGGAAAAATCACACGCAGATTTAATTGTTTATTTCCTTTTACGCTTGGCTTGCCAAGTCAATGAAAGCACACCTACACCTGGAACAAATCCTCCTGGGGAGGCGTTGTCAAAACGATGTGTAGTACTTTTAAAAAGGGCATTGCAACCGGATATTTGGCCAAATTCTGATCCTAAACTTGGTTGGCTTGACAAGCTCTTCGTAAACTTGGAGAACTCGAGTCCAAATCTCACTAATATCAGTGTTGGTTTGGAACTTCTGACGTACCTCATTGGAACATTGAGAAAGGAACAGATTCTTATTGCCATAAAGAGTGTTACAAAAGGATTACTTGTATGTATGACGCATTCGAATCAGAAAATCATAAAATTAACTCACAATTTACTGGCGAAGCTGATGTCGACATTTCCAATGGATCCAGCAAATCCTACAGGATCAAAGTTCGAGGAATTAGAGGATTTATATGCAAAGATTAGTAAGGCTATTTTTGATGGTCTTAATGGTTACCAAAAACATAGTAACATAATTGTCTCTACTATATACGGACCTTTGATGATGCTGAAGGCGGCCTGTCAGAGTAATCCTTTTTATTTGGATAGATTAATAACTCCTCTTGTTGGCGTAATGCAAAAGATGGCTCGAGATCATTTAAATCCCCCTCCAACAGAAAATCCTTCATGTAAGTCTGTTGTCTATACTCTTAACCAGAAATAATTATTTTTCTATTCAATGTATATATATTTTTTATATTGTTAACTAAGAAATGCAATTTTTTTATTATTATTATTATTTGTTTTCAGTGTTAACCGAATTGTTGATAATGGCTTTGGATTTGGTTAAGAATAGAATTGGTGTTCTAGGCGCTGATCTGAGAAAATCTTTTATTGGTCAGATTTTAGTTGGGCTTATTGACAAGACCCCAGAAACAAGAGTAATGAAAGCCATCACGAAGGTGGGAAGAATAGTTTCTTCTTAATTTAAAATTTATTGTTGAAATAGTTGAATTTATTATGCCTGTCCCTGTCTCTCTCCCTGTCCGTTTCCCTCTCTCTCTCCCCCCTCCCTCCCCCTTCCTCTTTCCCTCTCCCAACATATCATGAACCATTAGAATATGAAAACTTTCGTTTGCAGATGGAGAGATGTAGAGAAAGATAAAAGACTAGGAATAGATTCCCATTATGCTTTCAAACTTTTCTTATGTTGTTGCATATATATATATATATATATATATATATATATATATATATATATATATATATATATATATATATATATATATATATATATATATATATATATATATATATATATATATATATATATATAAACTTCAACTTGACAACCTGAAGGTAATGTAGTTCTTTTTTGTCAGATTGTCGAGGAATGGGTGAAAAATAAAAGTTTGATTGCTGTCAATCAAGGCCCAACCATGAAAGAAAAATCCATTCTTCTTGTGAAGTTGATGCACGTTGTTGAGAAGCGTTTCCCTGATGATACTGAACTCATTGGCAATTATTTAGAAATTGTTATTTATGTGTATCAAGATGAAACATTTAAACAAACTGAATTAACTTCTAAATTAGAACCGGCATTTTTGGCTGGGTTAAGGTGTACCCAACCTCACATTCGAGCCAAGTTCTTTCAGGTTAGTTAAATGTTTTTTTTTTATTTTTTTGTTTTTTATTTTCTCGTAAATTCTGTGTATTTTTTTTTTTTTAAAGCAATGTTAATGAAGATGTTATGTATATAAAGTCCGCTGGTTCCATATGATTAAAAGGAAAAATACTTTTTACCTTAAATACCATTTCAATTTGATAGTCGAAGTTATCTATGCCTTCTTTCCTCATGACCTTGTTTAAACTATATATATATATATATATATATATATATATATATATATATATATATATATATATATATATATATATATATATATATATATATATATATATATATATATATATATATATATATATATATATATATATATATATATATATATATATATATATATATATATATATATATATATATATATATATATATATATATATATATATATATATATATATATATATATATATATATATATATATATATATATATATATATATATATATATATATATATATATATATATATATATATATATATATATATATATATATATATATATATATATTATTATTAATTTTTTTTTTATTGTAAGTTACTATATTGATATCCTTTCTTTCTGTTAGTTAACATACTAGTACAAGTTTAACTATGTTTCTTTTTGGATTCTTTCATGATGCTCAAGTATTTTTCTTTAATGAAATTTAGAACATTCATATAGCCTTAAATAGTTAATTGGGGGGAGGGGGGGGACCGGAACTATATTTTTCAGTTTTCGTTGAAAACAGAATTAACTGAAGTCTACCAGTATTGGAATTAAAATCTGATATTCTGGTTCATCTCGACCTTTGAATTGCTGTTAATTTTTTCATGTATTTTGTAAATAGATATTGCGTTGAAAGCTTTTTGTACTTCTTATTTCGAATGTTATACTAACCTTAGTGTGTGTTCATACGTGTGTGTGTGCAATTGTTCTAATTTCTTCTTTTGTACTAATTTTTTTCTCTTATTTTTGTTTACATCTTTTCATTCAGTATGTTTTTTTTAAAAAAAAATAATAAAATAATCACATTCCCCCAGTGACTAAGTCTGTCAGTGGGATCTTTCGAGGAAGATCTGGGTTTCAAGGGCCCACAGCGGATACCGCTTGGGCCAGGTATCGCGGATGCCGGAGATTTTTCCCATCAGTGGCAAGAGCACTCCACTGATGTACTCGTTTAACGACTTGAGTCATTCGGAGCTAAGCGCAAGGAGAAACCGCTCACATTTCCCGCTCCGGCCAGGCCTCGAACCCTGGACCTTCAGTATAGTGCTTCGACTTACGGAGCCGCATTTTTTTTTATCAATCCTTTTCGTTTCTTTTATATCTATATTTTCTCTAAAATTAAGTTTTTTCTTATTTAAAAAAATTTTTTTTAAAAAAAAAAAAAAAAAAAAAAAAAAAAAAAAAAAAAAATAAAATAATATAATATATATATATATATATATATATATATATATATATATATATATATATATATATATATATATATATATATATATATATATATATATATATATATATATATATATATATATATATATATATATATATATTGAATACTCTACTCCTAGATTGGTGAGATATAATTGCTTTAGTCATCACAATTGGATACAGAAATATCTCTCTGCATTTAGTTATTGATAGTAAGGATACACATTTCTGAACAAAATAATATTTCTAAATGGCAACTTACAAATCTTTTTTTTGTGTATAGAAAAGTTTTGAAAAATCAATGTTGCATATTTTGCAATTTAAACTATCATGCATTTTATTATCATTTCGTAAAATTTAGGGTTAGCAATAAAAACCCAGAAATAAAACCCCAAAAATCATACCATAGGGGGGAAAAAACTTTGTTAATACTGAGTAGCTCTAAAATATAATTCATTTAAATTTGGTGTCTAAATATAAAAAAAAAATTGTGGATAAAAGCAGTTTAGGAAATTTTTTTTTATTGAAGGTTTTATGGCTTTTAAAATATATTTTATAAAGTTCAAAAATATCCCATTAAAACCCAGTAAACACAAAAAAATATCGATGAAACTCAATGTTACACTGGAAAAGTTAAAAAAAAAAAAAAAAAAAAAAAAAAAAAAAAAAAAAAAAAAAAACAAGGTAATTTTCGACTCGGGTAATATTGATGATGATAATGTTAAGTTGCTAGGATGAAATATTCAGGAATTTTTTTTTCTTTTTTTTCCCTTTTTTTTATGTTCCTGTGTATCAAGAATTACTAACTGTGATTGACTTATTTCATTGGTAGTAGTTTCTTTTTATCACTCTGAACAGCACTGTTACTGACTATGTGAAAGTTAAGTTGTAATAACACAACACAACTTGATCATGCCATTTTAGTTTTTGTTCTTGCCATATCATGATCAGTAAAATATCCATCATCCTCTTCTGTAGTTTTTGTGTCTTTTTTTTTCCATCACTCATTTTAGTGGTTTTCTCTTTCAAGAAATGACCTAACGTAATATCGCATCATCTTTTATTAGGTTTAGCAAATTAATAATAATAATAATAATAATAATAATAATAATAATAATAATAATAATAATAATAATAATAATAATAATAATAATTATACTTCTTTTATAGGTTTTCCATGAAAGTATGACTACGCGATTATATGACAGACTACTATACATTGTATGTTCTCAGAACTGGGAGAATATGGGACCGTATTACTGGATTAAGCAGTGCATCGAATTGCTACTTGTAACTGCTAAAGATGGATATATATATATATATATATATATATATATATATATATATATATATATATATATATATATATATATATATATATATATATATATATATATATATATATATATATATATATATATATATATATATATATATATATTTGTAGTCACCAAACCTGCCTCTTAATTGAGAGGTTCAGTATTTATGGCTGTAGGTTCTATTATCAGCGCAAATTTGAATTATGTTTTTCTCAAAACTTAATTGTATTTATAAGTTTATCAGATTATTTGAATTTTGATAGAATAATCGATTTCGGCTCTTTTATCCACGAGTCGTGACCAACTCCTGAGTTTGTAAGAGAAATGATTAGAATGGGATTTTTGTATGTTGGAATAAAAGGTAATAATGAAAATATTTTCCTGTGTAGTTAGTGATGTTTGGGTATTGAAATTATTACAATAATAATGCTCCATTTTATAAAACTTTCAGAAAATACAATCTGCGATATGAATATGGAGGAACTGTCTCTAAGGGTCCCACCTCGGTCGTATATATTGCATTGTATAATTTGAAAAAAAAAAAAAAAAAAAATCATTTATAATTTTTTTATTTACTTTTTTTTTTGTGTTAAATTTGTCTCACAGGCCATTACCATAATCTAGGAGGAAAGCTTCTCTGAAGAGCTTCTCTCTAAATATCTTAATCAGTATCTTCACAAGCTTCTGGTTCGCTGTGGAGAGGTTGAAGGAGCTGGGAATGTTCTCGGTTGAAAGGAGATTTCTCAGAGGGGATATTATACAAGTTTGCAAAATTTTTGCATCTGACAATAATACAGAGGTTGAAAAATACATTATAGTGGATGATGGAAGAGAAACTAGTGGACATGATAAGAAAATTAAAAAGAAGTCATGCCATTTCGATATAAAAAAATACTCTTTCAGTAATAGGATTGTTAATTTTTGGAATGGCTTGCTGTATGAGATTGTTGACTGTGATTCTTTCGCAACATTTAAGAGGGGTGCTAAGTAGATATTCGGATGATTTAGGTATTGTATAGTATAACTTGACTAAGCCAAATTGGCGGGTGTATATAAATTTTTAGACCAGCTTGTGACTAAGCCTAACTGGCAATTTTGTAGTGGTATTGGCTCATTGCATGTTGCATGTGTAATTAGTTGTATAATGTCATTAGTAAATATATGTAGGGGCTTAGTTTTATTTTTTCTTACTTTCTATGAATAAACTGTTAACTAGGGATAGGATAGACCTAGTCTTTGTTACATGTATTAGTATTACCATTATTATTATTTGCTTTGACTGGAACAGTCTCGATAGGCCCTTGTAGCTTCTACCTTTCTCTATTTTTCTATTTTTCTAATGTTCTACTGTTGATGTATTGTATTTACCTACAAATAATTACAAAATAAAAATTCATTAAACATACTTCATGTCTAAATATGAACTGAATTATAGGTAAAAATTGCAGGCATGAAGGTTGATTGGAATTTTAAAACTGAGGTTTGGTTGACGGGTTGAATTGAAACTTATGAGACGTATATAATGTACAAATGAGGAGTTATTATTAAAATTAGGGTGCTATGACAATGATTCACTAGTTCTGATTGCAACTTCTGTTGACTACTGAATTAATGTTTTGTAAAGTCTGAAATGCAGTTGTGGAATTGGTTGTGAGATATTCGGATTCCGATTCTAACTACTAAGGAGCAGGCAATATCAATCAGACCTGATCCTGGTTCTGAGAATGATTTTTTTTTTTTTTTTTTTTTTTAAAACCCAACTTCGATATCCAGTCCACTCAAATTTACTGATTCCTAAACTTCAGTCATCCATGTCGGTCATAGTCCTGGGTGGAAGGTTGAATTTTACCCTTACAGAAAAGTGATTTCTTGTTGGGGATTTTTCTTTTTTTCCTGAAGGCTTCGACTATGAGATACTCTTCTACATCTATATCATTACAGACCTTAAACGAACGTTGAGCAACTGAAGAAATCTTTCACTTATTATTATTTTGATTATTATTATTATTATTATTATTATTATTATCACAAGATTGGTGCTTCATAGAATGAAAATATCATATTGCTCCACTTTGATTTTAGATGTGTCTATAACAAACAGTTGGGTCAACAATCTTGTACCTTCGATGTCAACAATGATCAGCTGGGCAGATGCTGCGGACAGAGCAAATTTCTCAGTTTTCGTTAGTGTCAAGGAGGATACTAGCGAAGACTATCCAATGGACTTTCATGAGAAGGATGTAAGTAAATTATGCTTTTATGTACTGTGAGACAGGCGTATATGACCTCTCATGTTCTATCTCTCCTAACCTGTACTAGGCTCTTTTAGGAGATTGTTATATTTTTTCCCTGTATACTTTACAAATTTAGATGATCATTAACAATTAAAGCTCATATTCACGCATAAACGCAATCAAACATTAGTTACTGAATTTTACAGGAACCTAACCTAGTACTTTTCTTTCAGAGTGTATTTGCACCAGTCGGAACCTTATAAAACTCATTTTACTTTGATTCATTACACTTACCCTGCTTTATAACTTAGTGTGGTAGATTTGGCTGCTGTTGGGATTCAAGCATACCCTTTTCTGAACAGACGTCATATAAAAATTAATGTGTATATTTCACACACACGCACACGCACTGGAGTTTTATTCCCATTTACAAGAAGTTACTACATGAACATACATACCTTTAGATATGGAACTCTTGAGGAATTTCTCCACGTACATTTCTGTACAAAACATGTGAAGTGATTGATTTTTTGTTCCTATGTTTCAGATGGAAATGGATATGGACTCTTCAACTCCTGTAGACGGTCAGTCATCAAATCAAATATCAGCGAAACAGAAGTTAAATAAGCTTATTTGTGTGCAGGTGTGGTTATTATTATTATTATTATTATTATTATTATTATTATTATTATTATTATTATTATTAGTAGTAGTAGTAGTAGTAGTAGTGATGCATCTGACACCGGAGAGTGATTTCTGGCCGGAGGCTGGAGTCTCTGGCTTGAAAAATTATTCCATCCAGAGACCCGAGTCTAGAGAATTGGATTTTTTAAAAATATATTTATATATATATATATATATATATATATATATATATATATATATATATATATATATATATATATATATATATATATATATATATATATATATATATATATATATATATATATATATATAATATATATATAAATATTTAAAAAATATAAAAAAATAAAAAAAAAAAAAAAAAAAATAATATATATATATATATAATAATATATATATATATATATATATATATATATATATATATATATATATATATATATATATATATATATATATATATATATATATATATATATATATATATATATATATATATATATATATATATATATATATATATTGTGAATGGATAAAGGTGAAAATTTTATACACACAAATTTATTTTTATTCAGTCCTTTCCTGCAAGGTAATAAAAATTCAATTATATTATTTAAAAGTAATTAAGGCTACACAAAACTTTGGCCGGGCCAAGATTCCCGGCCTTGCCGGAGCCCGAACTCGGGTGCATCACTAATTTATTATTATTATTATTATTATTATTATTATTATTATTATTATTATTATTATTATTATTATTATTATTATTATTATTATTATTATTATTTAGAACACCTTCATGAAAAGTACAAAAGATCTGATGTCGGGTCAGTTTCTGGCAGCGGTGTCACAGTTGTGCCATATTGACACTTCTTTATCAGAATGGTTGTGGATTAAACTCTTTCCTAGAATATGGAGAATTTTGAGCGAAAGACAGCAACAGGTATTATTATTATTATTATTATTATTATTATTATTTAGTAGAAATAGTATTAATTTGTTCTAAGGATTCTGGATACGGTAGATAATTTTTTTACGACTTAAAAACAAGAGTGTTAGAAGTTTTATTTATTTATTTTTATTTTTTTAAAATAATCCCACTAACTAAAAAATTTGTTTATTCCATTAGATTTTTAAAATAAATTTGTAAAATAAAAACGATATATATTAAATTTTTTTACTTTTGTTTTATATAACAATTTGTTAATAATTGATAATATATTTTTTTCTCATTTGTTATTGTCAGCTTTAAATTATTATAGTTTTAATCTTATAAAAAATTTGATGGATTAGTAAAAGGGTTTTAAATCTCTTTTAGAGATGTCACAGTTTCATACAAATTTATTTTTTTTAGTTTATCACTGTGTCTTTACGGTATTTAAAATTTCTTTGTAATATAAAACTCTTCTTAGGGATTCCCCGCTGAAATCTGTCATATCTTTTCTTTTGATACTGTAAGGAAATGGTTCTTCGGTTCTAGTAGTGTGAAAAGCTAGACAATATTAAATTTAGGGAGTTAGATAGAAGTTATATACAGAATATAGAGTTTAATCATTCTTCATATATTTGAAAGTTGTTTCAAATTTATTTCAGTGTCTAACTCACGAGATTCAGCCATTCATAGCGTCTGGAACTCACATTCTTCAGAAAGACTGTCATCCTTCTGCGGTAAGCACCTTTGTCGAGGCTCTCAGCTATTGCCAACCTTCTATACCCATTCGACCTATTGTAATGCAGTACTTGGGCAAAGGGCACAATCTTTGGTATAGAATGGCTCTTATGTTGGAGCAAGCAGCGCAAGATGTTGGTGCCTTTAGTAATCCAAGGAATGCTAGGAGAGAAACGGATATGTATGGGGATAATATGGAACCAATATTGCCTCCTGTACAGGAAGCTATTAATGCCCTCTCATACATCTATAGTGTGCTGAAGGAGGAGGACCTTTGGGCAGGACTTTGGCAAACAGTCGCCACGTATCCAGAAACTAAAATGGTAATTATTTTTTCAATAAAAATTTGCATTTTGCCTAATGCTTCTTGGATATATATATATATATATATATATATATATATATATATATATATATATATATATATATATATATATATATATATATATATATATATATATATATATATATATATATATATATATATATATATATATATATATATATATATATATGTTGTTGGTGTCTTAAGAAGTTCCATGATTAATATCTTATTTCCATATTTTGTTGCATAATTGTTGGATAAGTGGTTATAGTTTTTCCAATCCCTTATATTCATTTTGGGTAATTTTGATTCTTAATAATAATTAAAATTTTTAATTTAAAATTTTTTTTTTTTTTATTTAAAGTTCGCATCTCATAGGCATTGGCCTATTCGATGCTTAAGAGGAAATTTTCTGGGTAGTTTTCTATCTAGGATCTTTTTGTGGGTTTGAACTAGCACGTGAATGAGACTCAACTCTTTACCGTTATACCACGGTGCGTACAATCAGTTAGTGGTTTCATTATTTAAAAACAAAATAAAAATTTAGATTGGCTTGTACTCATAAATAGGATTTAGATTTTTACTCTGAAGTATGTGCCGTGGAATAATGGAACTTTTAAGTCCATACCGAAATCTGTATCTTTACTTGTCAGCAGAAACCATTACTTGAAGTTCATTTCTATAACTACAGGAACTTAAATGAAAAGTCATTAATAGATTGTGACATGTCTCATGTTCTTTCTATCATGTTAATGCTGCTAAACGTTAGGGTGAATCTGTCGTGCCAGTTTCTTTTTAATGCATCGAAATTTGAAACTTAAAAAAAAACTTTTACCAGCAAAAATTGACTTATTTGATAAAGCATGTTCTTAAGACATTTTTAGGATCTCAGAAAGTTTATTGAGAAATAAATTATTTCAGTGTAGGATAAATAACTGTTTTACCAGTTTTTAATCTTGTACAGTCTGCATTGCTAGCTAGTCCAACCAAGATATCTAGTACTGCAATATCTGTATGTATGTTTGATGCAGAATATCTAAATTAGAAATCACATTTGCATCTGGGTTTGTGTAAAATTTTAGGATTGATTGCTATCTAGTTTCAGTTTTCAAAAATATCATAATTTGTGTATTGATTTTAGTATGTTGTTTGTTCTCTCTTTACAGGCTGTGACTTACGAGCAACACGGTTTCCTTGAGCAAGCTCAAGCTACTTATGAACTTGTCATGACTAAAGCAAGAGCTGATATTGCTATCAGACCTGCTCCTATTCGCTTGATGTCTGAAATGGATTTATGGGAAAAACATTGGATTAGGTAACGCATTATTTATCTTAATAAAAATAATAATAATTTTCCAGCTGCAACTCATGTCTTTCAATAATGTGAAGTTGTTTATCATTATCTTTTTACAATTGGAAACAATTTCTATCTTGTTATAGAAAATTTGTTTTTCCAACTTTTTTCTAACATATACTTCCCTCTCATCTGTAATCTCTATCTCTACTTGTCAACAATAACCATTACGTGGTTTATTTTTATAACTATAGGATTTTTTTATATTGCTGCTCACTATTTTAGATCATTTCCAGTTACATATTGATATCTCTTTTTCTTCTCATTAAATGACAGTCAATAACTATTTTACTTCATTGAATATTTAACGTGCAGCCGCCTTCCTAACTTTTTGATAGGCTGTGAAACATCGCCTAAAACTTCTCTTCTTTTTAGACTTATTCTTTATCTTTAACACACACAGCTTCTCCATTCATTGTTAGTTTTTTTTATTCAGATCTTTTACCAATCTTATTATTCTCAAAAAAAAAATTTTTTTTTTTTTTTAATAAACCGTACCCTTACTCTTCAGAGTGATTTTACAAGCGCACACTCAATGGCTCTTTTAATGAATGCTCTCTCCCTTGTAACGAATGAAACAAACATTAAAAAGATACCCTATGTATTTTTTATTGATTTACGTTTATAGAAAAAACAATGTGTAATTTTTTTCCCCTTTTATACAGATGCGCAAAAGAGTTGAATCAGTGGGAGCTTACCCTCGAATACGGGCGTTCAAATGCCGGATCAGATCCACTTCTAGTTCTTGAGAGTTGTTGGCATGTTCCAAATTGGCCTCTGATGAAGGATGCACTCTCACACGTAGAACAAGCTTATCCTAAGGAACTGGCTTGGAAGGTTGGTATAAATTTAAATTTACAGAAGAATATATAAGTATGGTTTGCACTGTCACTCTCGACAAACCTTTATAGATGAATTGCCGGGAAGTTGGTTTAAATTCATATAACCAAGACTATCAAAGGAAGCTGACCTGGAAAGAGAAGTTTGTTCTCTTGGAACAAACAATTCTCATCTCTGGGTTTGTAGGTTGCTATTGGGAATGTAGTTAGAGGTCATATTAGAAGGTTAATTCGGGTGTTTTACCGAAATTTGGTTTTGAAGTTTAAAGATTGGCCTAAATGTCTTTATGATTTTCTCTTTAAAAAAAAATGCATCTATTTTTGAATTTAATATCAATTAGGGTTGTTTAATTTCATTTACTTTCTCTAAGAGTCTTATTTCTTTGTCTGTCTTGGCTCTTAAATTAATATAGATCACTCATCTATATTTGCTTGTATTGTGCGATTTATCTTTTAAATTGTTGTATTGAAGGAATAGAATTACTTAATAAATTAGCTTTTTATAGTATATGTAATTAAAGTATTGACATTGAGATGCTTTGTATTAGGGATGGAGCGATACCAAATTTTTTACCGATACCTAAAAATTACCCGATACAGTATCGGAAAATATGCCGAAACTTGCCGATACCGATACTCCACTCCATCCCTACTTTGCATTATAAGTAAATAAGCCTTATCGAGATTTGAATATAACGAAGGTAACTAAAAGTTTAATAGATTTGTTTTTAGTTCGTTTTTTTTTTTTTTTTTTTTTTTTTTTTTTTTTTTTTTTTTTTTTTTTTTTTTTTTTTTGTGTGAAAAAAACCATTATAAAATTTCTTTTTTCTGATCTTGTTCTTACACTACTAGAATGTTTTTTTTTTTTTGTTTTTTTCCTTTAGTTTTTAACCTTTCCTAAAATAATCCTGGATAACATAATGAAAATTAAGGGAGATTATTAAATAAATATTGATGCCTTTTTATTTAATGGTTAATTTTTTTTTTCTTTCTAAAGGTTAACATGTATAGAGGATATCTAGCTATATGTCACCCTGAAGAACAGCACCTAAAACTGATTGAAAAATTGGTTGAAGTGGCTTCGAGTTTGTGCTTGAAAGAATGGAAGAGGCTTCCTACCATTGTATCACACATTCATTTAACGTATTTGCAAGCAGCTCAGCAAGTTAGTAACACTAGTATTAGTATTACTTTTATTTTTAGTTTAATTCAAAGGCGCATTCGTTTTATAAGTATTTCATGCTTTTAAAATATGTAGTTTAAGGTGTACAAAAATATTAATAAATAGAAGATATTTATATTAAGATTAGGTAAAGTTCCTATAAGACTTGGCCAAGTTCCTAATTATGTTTCCTACAAGCGTCTTTCAGCAATTTGCCTATTTTCTTGTATTATGTATAGTATTGGGATAGTTTATTGTATAAAATTAGTTGGTAGTTTAAACATGTGAAGTGTTTATAAGCTTTTATAAAAACTTGGAGGGAAATTGATCCGGGATTAGTCAGTCTTATATGGTATTGTCAATTTTTTGCCACCTCTTACTATTCTGCGAGTGACCACAGTGACTAGGAACTTCTGCTCTAATTGTTCTGTCTTTCATTATATGGTTATGAATTTGAAAGGCGTTAAATTAGGTGGATTAGTCAAAGTTAATTATTACTGTAGTTAGATTGATAGAATTTATATTAATTTTCAGGTGATGGAGCTTCAAGAGGCAGCGCAGATTCATCAAGGCCTTTTGCAGGGGGGAGCAAGTTCTCTTCATGACATGAAGGCCATTGTGAAAACTTGGCGTAATCGACTTCCTGTAATAGCTGACGACCTCAGTCACTGGTCTGACATCTTTACATGGAGGCAACATCATTATCAGTTTATCGTCAACCATTACACTGAGTCGAGTGAACACCAGGTTAGATTTTATCTAATAGTTTGTTAACTAATTCTTCAGTAGGGAAATCTTTATTTACTAGTTTCTACTACGAGTATTCTTCAGGCTCCAAATTTAAAATTTATTTATGACATCCTA
>SEYY01001051.1:288412-303412 GCA_009176605.1 Armadillidium nasatum
GGGTAAGTTATTCGGAGGGGCGGGGGAAGTTTCTTTACTGAAACAAATAAAAAAAACAATTGAATGTTCTGATTTTTAAATTATTCTCCTCAGATTCCTCTGCAATTTCTCAAGCCAGTCAAACTGCCACTACTCAACCCACATCTTCTACTACGGGGTCAGCTGCAGCGGCAGCAGCTGCTGCTGCTGTTGGAAATCAAGCCCCCATCAGGGCAACAGAACCAATGAGAAGGTGTTCTCAAATATTACAGACTCAGAGAGATTGCCATCCTACAGTATTAGTTTCTTTAGAAGGGATTGCTGAACAAGTCAGCGTAAGTGTTATATTTATTCTTTTTGGTTATTTTTTCACACCTTAAATTTCCAATATTTTTTGTAGTTATCATTTTGCTTAACTTTTTATCCTTCAAAGCCAGAATTAAATTTTGATTCAATATTATTTTTTTTTAGATGGGTTGGTTCCGTGAAAAATGGTACGAAGAAATTTTAAGGCAATTGCGACAGGCTTTAGCCAAGTGCTATGCTCTTGCCTTTGAAAATTCGAACGCCATCACTGAGTCTGTTATCACTCCCCACACACAGTCTTTCGTTGAGAAATTAGTTGCCTCTTTTGGCATGGACTTCGGTAAGTTTACTTTTTTAAAAAGGGATTTAATATCTTCAAAATTTATACTTTTCATTTGAAATTGTAGTAATAACTACTATTAATACATAAAACTATAAAAAGTATAATTAAGTAAGATTAACCTCGTTAATAATTAATTGCAACTGCAATCGCATAATCTATCTTTTGCTTTAAATATGGCAATTTGAATGACTTTTTTTTATTCCCATTACAATAATTTATTAGTGTTGACAGTAGTTACGGAAGAGGAAATAATTTTATGCAGTACAATGTACAATAAAAGTGACAGTGATATAATTTTTTTATTTTTGACATTATTACTTTCTCTATATAGTCATTGACTGTACTCTTAACTACTATCGATTATGTAGAACAGTGAAAAGTGTCACTTCTCTCTCTCTCTAACTAAAGTTACATAGTTTTTATAATGACTTAAATGTAGTATAATTGGTAATGTATATTTAACGTCAAAACTACCAAGCATTACTATTGGGCATTTTATAATGTATTTGATACAGTTTCATATTTACTAAAGTGCCCTGGCTTCTTTAATAGTTTTATGTTCTTAAATATCTGCGTTTCTCAGTTAAGTTGATACTATTATTATCATTCCTAACTATTAAATGATATTTCAATTAATTTTTATGAAAGTGTTTCTGGAAAATATTTATAAAACTTTTTTGTCATTGTGATAAGAGAATATGGAATATTGTTCCACCTCTTATATTCTAACCAGCTGAATATTGAGCTTAATAATGTGAAAGAAATGGAGCTGGACTTTTTATTTTCCTCTTACATTAAACTTGTATAGTTTTGTAATAAAATTAGTGTAAGGAAATAATATTCTTGAGCATCTGTAGTATGTATCCTTTTAAGATTTGTTTTAAGGTACTAAAGGCTCTTTTCAATAATTCAGGTATTTTGTATTTTGACCCAACTGTATTAAGTTGATAGAATTGCTTATAAAATTCTCTTGAGAGTGTAATATAGGTGTGTGTATTAGTTTTTGACTCTTAATTGTATAACGGGGTTGGGCTGGCTTTTTGTTGATGTAGGAAACTGTGTTAATGTTAAGATTATTCTTGCGGAATAAAGGAAAAGAAAAACACACTCTCCTCGAGCCAAACATCGAGGTAAACTTTTTTATGTATGTACATAAATGGCTTTAAAAAGAAAATTTATTCAGATGGAAAAACAGAATATGTAAAGTAGTCCACAGCTTAGAAAAGGCTGAATGAACTCTTAGAATTAAAATCAGATGTGAAAGTAGTTGAAACTATAATATTGCAGAGAAATGCTTTACATTACCAGTTGGTGGTGACGAGGGGTTATTATCATTATCATTATCATTATCATTATCATTATCATTATCATTATTATTATTATTATTATTATTATTCTAGAAAATGGAGCTGCTCAGTTAAGCGCAGCTGGTTATGTTTGCGCCCGTGCTGAGACAACAACTGGTCGACGGGGTCAGCAACAAACCAGTATACATCATCCAGCCTTCCAGAAACTGAAGTCTCAATTCCGGCAAGATTTCGACTTCGCCCAGCCGGCATCACTCAAACTCCATAACCTTATTCATAAGTTGAAGAAATGGATAAGAATTCTTGAAATTAAGATTAAGGGTTTACCAAAGTAAGTTTTTTTTCTTTTCTCTCTCTCTCTCTCTCTTTTTATTATAATAATGTTTTATTATGGAGATTTATAGGATGAAATAAACGACCAATTATTAACTGAGTATTAACAAAGATTCATTACTCATATTCAGCTACTTTGCAAGAAGACTTAGTTAACAAAAAGGGTCAATATACATAAGGACTTACCTTGCAAAAAAAAAAGTGGAACCGAAATTGAGAAAAACGGCCACTTAATTAAGTTTAAAATACAGGAAAAAAAAATTTGAGAGCGAAGAGAAGAGATGAAAAAGGAAGAGGAAAGAAGAAAAATATATGAGATTGAAATTTTGGTTTATGTAATTAATCTTTGTAAATATCCAATCAAGAATTGGCTGTTTATTTCCTCCTACGAAGCCTCATACTAGAACATCATTATGCTCAACATTTCAGTTATTATTATTATTATTATTATTATTATTATTATTATTATTATTATTATTATTATTATTATTATTATTATTATTATTATATATGATTTACTTTGAGAAGTTGGGAATATTCTAAAATTTTCACTAGAGTTGAGAAGTATATGTGGAAAGGTCAAATTAAAGGCCGACATGTCCCGAAACTTTGCGTTTGAAAGTGTGCAAGTCAAAGGAAGTTATATAATTCTATATATTTATAAAAGGCAAATTTTTGTATTTTTCTTTCTTTTTAAATGTTTTTAGTTATGAAATTTACTTTTTATATTTCAAGGTGGTTTATACTCGAAGATAAATGCAAGTTTATGAGTAATTTTAATCTTCAGACCGCAGAGGTTGAACTTCCAGGAGAGTTTTTGATACCTAAAGTAAGTTACTTTGTATTTTTTTTTTTAATGTTTTATTTCTTAGTAAGTTTTGGAAGGAGCCTTTATCATTAGTAAAGGTTATTTTTAGTTGTATTTTTTGATAGCCTTTTTGTTAGCTATTGCTTATAATAGACAATAATAAGTTTGCTCATTCCTGTACCACTTCCAAGCTTTTATTAACTTGGCCGATACCGATAATTTTTTCCATGTGTAGTTTAATGATTTAAACTCCTTACAACTCGGAGGTGAATTCCCGTTTTGAAAAAGACGGTTGAGTTCCCCATGACAGTTTTGCTGATAAGATATGAAACAGTCACATCATGACAGTAATAAAATAGTACATAAAACCATTCTTAACCTGTTCCCGTTTATTTTTTCTAGCAATCTCATTACTATATCCGAATCGCGCGCTTCTTACCTCGGGTCGATATTATTCAAAAACATGGGACCGCTCCCAGGAGACTCTACATTCGAGGTCATAATGGTCGAATTTATCCCTTCTTGGTGGTCAGTGATTCTTCTCTAAGTGACGGGTGTCGGGAAGAGAGAGTCCTACAACTAATGAGGATGCTTAATCAATTCTTCGTTAAACAAAAGGTAAGCAATTTACAGTATTGTTTATTTATATGTAGTTGACAATTAAAACTCCTGTTTTTATTTATGTTCAAGGGAGTAGCGTAAATATTCTTGAATTACTTTCTTAGTCCTGGATTCCTTAACCTCCACTTTTACGTGCCGCATATATATATATATATATATATATATATATATATATATATATATATATATATATATATATATATATATATATATATATATATATATATATATATATATATATATATATATATATATATATATATATATATATATATATATATATATATATATATATATATATATATATTGCAGGAAACAAGCCGTAGATTAGTTAATTTGAGTGTGATGAGAGTCGTAGCTGTGTCTCCTCAGATGAGGCTTGTAGAAGACAATGTCTCTTCCCTCTCACTCTTAGATGTATATAAATTACGCTGCAGCAAGAAGGCGATAGAGCCTGACATGCCCATTAATAGATATTATGACAAATTAGCCGCTATACAGGTAAGGGCATAGTTCTGTTATATATATCTTGTTTAAAAAGGGACATTTTTGAGTAGAGGGAAAAATGAAGTTGAAGTTTGATGTATTTGGTCTGTAAACCATTTTTGATTTTTGGGTATTTTTATTCTACTTCATTTGGTACTTATTGAAATTATCAGTGTAGGTTTTATTGTCCATTGGGTTTTATAATAATAAAAAGGAATTACTTATTCCGTATTTATTTAATTTTTTTAAAATTTGTTTTGTCAGGCTAAAGGATCGCACGCATCGCATCAAGTTTTAAGAGATATTATAGTTAAAGATGTGCAGCTTGCCATGGTTCCCAAAACTATCCTCAAAGATTGGGCTATTTCAACGTTCCCTAACCCTACACACTATTGGACCTTCAGGAAAATTGTAAGTTACTTTTATGTTGTTGTTGTTGCTGTTTTTTTGGAACGAATGGCATTTTTAAAAAAATAATATAAAGTATGCCTCTCACTGGCATTGTTCTATTCGAGGAGAACTTTACTAGGTATTATGTACCTAGAGACAGCATGTGAATCGAACCGGCGCACATAAGCTCGTGAGTCAGTCGCTCTACCGTTTGTGCCAATGTAGGGGGCAAAATAAGATCAGATGGATAAGAAACCATGTATTTAATATTAGTAAATTAGAAGATGTAATCGTAATAGTCCAGTTGACTTTGATTAAAAATGTTGCCAGTTATTTTTATTTGTCATTTATTATTTTCTAGATAGGATTTTAGTTTAGAAAGTTCTTCACGCTGAATTGGTAATTGATGTGTAATATTTTCGGTATCATCTGATGTTTGTTCTTTACTCTATAGCGTTTTTCAACCTTTTATGCCTCGCAACCCCCTTAAAAAAGCCTAAACATAAGTTACTAACCTCACGATCGACTAATATTGTAATCTTTTAAACCTCGCAACCCCCTAAAAAAGTTAATAACCTCACAACCGACCAACCCCTAGTTACCTCTTATAACCTGTGAGGAGTTAAATTCAAAAGTGTAGATTGAGATATTTATCAAGCGGCTGATTAATAAATTTAAAATATTCACAACAATAATTTTATGAAAGCAAAATAGTTTTTAGATTTTTAATATTTATTAAAAAAAAAAATTTGAAAAAATTTTTTTTTTTTTTTTTTTTTTAATTTTTTTTTTTTTTATTTTAATATAAGTAAAGATTATTAAAGAATTTGAAATGTTTTTTTTCGTACAGTTTTTTTTTTTTAAAATTAAAAAAGAAATTATTTACTTTCTTGTTACAGTTAACAATACAACTTGCCTTAGTTTGTTTAATGGAATACTCTTTACATCTAACGAGGTTGTATCCAGATATGATGTACATCCACCAGGATTCTGGCCTTGTAAACGTCTCTTATTTTAAGTTTAATATCGACGATGGCAAAGGTACGTGTTACATCTAAGAATATTTTTATATATCTATACAATGTCACAGGTTCTTCTAATTTAATACTAGTTTAGACCTGTAGAAGAGAATGACTGCCTTCTACATATTCAGTATAAAAGGAGATGGTTGTGATAAGCATTAATATTAATCATATTAGTTGGGCCACTAAACTTTAGCCGCTTTTAATACATATCTGATAGGTTAAGATATGTATGATTATGAATGTAGGAAAAAAATGAGGTAGAATATATTATTTTCTTTTTATTTGAAGGTGTAGGTAGCAGGAAGGAGATAATGTTGAGGGATTAGGTCATGTCTAATTGGGAAACTAAATCCTTAAATAAGGTATTGTTATTTATGTGGAATGAAGTTGATATATGTGGAGCGCTAAAGTTAGTAAGTTACCGAACTTACGATTGGTTTGAAAATTCTCTCATAATCTCCAACTTTTGAAGTGGGTGCATATATAGTTTAAATAGTTCTTAAATAATTGAAGAGTATTCTCTTTCTCATTTATTTTCTGTTGTACCAAATATTTAAATTCTTAGTGTTATTTTAATGATGTAGAATCAGATTCATTTGGGGTGAAGGTTTTAAGGGTAAATCTAAGGTTTAGGTGGAACCCAAAGCTGTTGTTGAAACTGGAGATACAACCTACGTCTCTACTTTCTTGGATTATAATATAAAGTGTGCTTAACTGTTACCAATCTTTAATTATAATTATTTTCTTTTTAACAGGTGAACTTGATGGAAATTGGCCCGTACCTTTCCGTCTGACACCCAACTTGGCTGAGTTGGTAACAGCTATAGGAGTAAATGGACCTTTCACCGCTGTTATGGTCTCTACTGCAAGGTGCCTCGCTACGCCTTCATTTAAAGTAATAGCTCTCTTGAGAGCCATACTCAGAGACGAAATCATTGCATGGCATAAGGTTGGTATTATTATTATTATTTGAAGTTTTGCAAACCATACTAATAGTTTTAGATGGTAAAGTAAAATTCATAAGGGTATGGATGCTTTAATGACTAAGAAGAGAATAGTGGTAGTAAGTATTGAATATTTATGTGTATTATATGAAGAACATCAAGAAATGTAGTAATGCCAAAGTAATGCTAGAAGTGATGTAGATTAGTGAGAAATGAAGTGAATGAACACTTAGAGAAAAATTTTCTTTTCTTACTAATTCACCCAAAAGTTAGATAAGTGAGACGAAGTGTTAAATATTAGTTGGAAATGTATAGTAAGTTCCTTATTTTATTTATTTATTTATTTTTACTTAAAAGTATCATTATTATGTCTGATGTTTTTAGGTATTTATGAAAGTGATTGCAGATAAATTGTCAGAAATATTTTATGCAACAAAAGAAACCTATCGATTCTTTGAGGAAAAAGTAGTTAAAAGTTGTTAGAAAGTAACTATTTAAGTGAACTTTGTACATTGTTTGCAGGTAAAAAGATGAGAATAAAGTTATTATATTAAAATGATGAGAACTGGGCTTTGAAAATACTAAAGAGGAATTTGAAATTTCATGAGAATGGATTAAGGATTGTCAAAAAGAAAGTAGATGTAAATGATGACTTACGTTTAAAGTTGTTAAGGAGTTATAGAAAGTAGATATTGATGTAGTGGACAGGAACTGAAAGTAAATAGGATACAATTAATCTAAAGGAAAAGTGCCACTGAGTATACAGTTCATATGTTCAGTCCACAGCTATTAACCGGGTAGGGGTTCTAGTTAACGTGACTGATGTTGGTAAGAATATTTTATTTTCTCTTTCATACGTGGTAGATCACGTCGAGAAAAATGAAGTCCTTATATATCTTTTTATTTTTAATAATAAGAAGCCTATTTTATTACTATTATATTAGTTTTCCTATAGTAATTAGTTGTAATACTGATTGTAATATAACTTTTGCACTTAGAGACAAGATGGGAACACACTCGAAAGTGGTAGCAGCACCAGCACCAGTGGTCAACAGTCGTCAAATAGAATTGATGGAGAAGCTCTCATCAATCGGGTGAATAAAGCAGTTACGACCATCACAAATAGAATCCAAACTTTAGCAACGCTGGACGGAGCCGATAATAAGGTAAGAGAATTTGTACTGGACAAATTTATCTAAGGAGTGAATGAAGGGAAAAGAGTTTACCATATTAGTTTATTTTAATTGGCTTAAACTTGGAAACCTTTCTTCTCTCCGTCGAGATGTTATAGCGTTTAGCTAAATTTTTATCCTTTGTATAATTAGGTAAGTACTAGGTCTCTCGGAACAAGAGTTAAGGTATATGGTTACCTTAGAATGAAATGATATACTTGTTGCAGGAATGAACTATTCGAGGAAAACTTTATTTTTTTTTATTGATATTCTATTGTTTATTTAAGTGTCATATTTTAACATGCTTAAATGTTATATCAACTTAAAAAGATCCTTTTCAACATAGTCATAATTGTATTTGGTGACCTCGTCAGATAAAGAAAAAAAGGCTCAAGATGGTTAAAGGAAGGAAGGATTAAAATAATGCAGATACGAAGAGATAAAGATATGACGACTGTCATATCAGTTCTTAAATGCTTAAAGTAACCAAACAATTTAAATATCTTGTTTGAAATCGATAATGACCTCTGACTACCATTGAATGTTCAGCAGAATTGCCAAATTAAATGAAGCTTATGTTTAAAATACTCATTTCCAAAAAAAGAACTATGCATAGGTACTATGACCAAATTATGATTCATAAAACTAGAAAGAAATCTGCTATCAATTTTATGAATGTAAAATCTGACCATTGAATAAGAGTAGATAATAATAAGCCTCGGATATTAGAGCCCTTCGATTAGTTAAATTAATAATTACGAGAGACTTGAAGTAATAAATTCATATATAAACTGGGTTGGTAATATAGTTTGGATTATGTCTTAGCGTTGTAGTAGTGTAAGTTAATTAGACTAATAGACACCATCTTCCTAGTGAGTTTTTTTTTTTTTTTTTAAATTAATTTATATCAAATCTAGACTTTACATTTTTATTATTTACAATTATTTTTAGATATTTTTTTTTTTTTAATTAACTAAAGAGTACATTCTGGACTTGGTTTCTTTTTATGAATCGAACAAATACATAGCTTATGGTATAGTTTATTTTGAGGTCTACCACAATGTCTCCATTACACAGATTTGAACATATAAAAGAGAATTTCGGTAAATGAGACTTGTAGAAGTCTTCTGAAGAGTAATCAGATCCCAAGATCAAAATAATGCGAAGGGAAAGTGGTGGAACAGTGTTAGGAAAGGGAGTTTAACATAGGATGATGGTAACCTATATAAAGACAGAGATTAGTTCTGAAAGGGGCCTTTCTACTAACAAAACCTTGTGATTATTTTATATTACTATTATTATTTCAGATTACTCAGCTTGTTCGTGCTGTTAATTGTGTTGACAATTTGTGCAGAATGGACCCTGCTTGGCACCCATGGTTATAAAGGAGATAATAAAAAGAAGAGGAACCCACTTTTAGTGTCAATTTCATTGGCAGCTGTTATGTAGGATCAGTTATGTGAATCCTAAATCCTGTTTTCAAGTACATTGTTAGGCTTTTGTTTTATTAGATTCATTGAATTTTTAAGTTTTAAATTTTCAATTGTAATAATTTATTTAAATTTTTTTTTTTATTAATTACAAAGTGGTTTTAAACATTTTGTTATTTATAAGAAAAGAGAAATGAAAAATGGTAAAAAATAGTATTATTTTGTACGACTTTCAATTTTTAAATAAATTTTGTAAATAAAGTTCGTTTTTATTTAAAATTTTCCTCAATGTGGAAAATGAAATATTTTTTGTGCTCTTTTAATTTAATGGTAATAATTAATAATTAAGTACATAATTATTACCATTACATAATTAAAAGTATTAATTTATTCCCGTTAGAGTTCGTGAAGTCTTCTTTGTGCCAGTATAGTGTAGTAGAAAATTACCGAACGTGTTTTTGTATTGGGAAACAAGAGTTACTTCCGTAGAATTTAGTTCATATGATTTCTTTAGATCTGAAAATTAATATTTCTGAGTTTGTTTCAGTGCCCATTTTTAACGACTTCATAATAAGGATTTTCTAATATAAACGGTTAGAAACTACTCTCTCGTAACTAAAAAGACTACTCTATGGATTATAATTTGTCACAGAAATAATGAAAAATATTATTAGTTATTACAGGAAATGAAACTATTATTAAATTTAAAAATATATTTCACTTTTTACATTGAGTACACAGAGATTCGTTCATTAATAAAATACCTAACTTACTGGAAGACTTATTAGAAGTACAGATCCATCTTCTACCTTATTCCCTTCTATTATTATTAGAAGTACAGATCTATTTTCTATCTTATTCTCTTCTATTATTATTATTAGAAGTACAAAACCATCTTCTATCTTTCCCTTAGCCATTTATTTTTGTCTTTTATGAAATACAATCTCCCGTCAAAAATGTGTATTATAATTATACTCATTTTATTCTGTAATAAACACATTTTCAAGATAATTAAATCACTTTCACTCAAAAATTTTAAAATTAAAAAATTACTCTTAAAATAATTAAAAGAATATTTAATTTTATTTTCTCACTATGCCTTATGGAATGTTGTGAATGCAAAAAGATATTGCAGACGAGTATGGTAGACGAATGACCTTAATTAATTAATTAATTATAAAATAATTTTAAACTCAATTATTATATTAAATTGTTCGTCTTGAGAAATATTTTTAAAAATAAAAAATTTATGAGAAAATTTCACTTAAAGTCTCGTCCATTCTCCCTCCTCCAGTTGGCCATCTTGAAACTCTGAAGAAATGGACAAATCTCCATTAGGAGAATTAATATGTTTTTCAGGTGAATTTGTTGCAAGATGTTTTTTCATATTTAGTTCTGATAGTTCGGTGTTATCTGACAGAAAATGAGTTCCTGAATTTTCTGTAACAGGTTTTCTTACAGAATCACTTTCCGATTTTTTGCTTTCTTCGTCGTCTGACACTGATGATGATAACTGAGAATTAAGTTCTTCTGTCGTTTTATTTGAGTTTTTGGGATCGTGTGTAACTAGTTCTAAAATTTCATTCCCTTCGTTAGGACTCTCATCACTTGAGGAATGTAACGTTGGTTTAGAATTATCAATTCCATCGTTAATGTTTGTGGGCGACGGAACTTTTAATTTTAATATTTCATCCTTTTCTGGCTCCTTTTCTTCAGAATTTGATGAAGACGGTGATGATGACCGAGAACTATGTGGCTCTTCTGTAGTATTACCAATAGATCCCCCAACAAGTGTTTGTTCTATATTTTCTTTAGTCGCTGGACGTTTCGTAGAGTATTGTGAGGTAGGTTTAGTGTTTGAACTAATATCATCACTCAAAGATAAAAGAGTTGGTTGAGTGATAAGCAACTTTGGGGGAGTAGCTTTCGGTTCCATTTCGGGAGTAGCGGAACTTAATATTTTGGCTTGTCTTTCTATGTGACTCTGAAATTAAATATTACTAGTTAGTCTTGGACACGAAAACTCTGGTGTAGAAATAAAATAAAAAATATATATATATATATAAGGTTGAGTCATGATGTGTTAAAACTAAACATTCTCGTAGGGCGATTATACATAGTCTTCATGTATATGTATCTCGACACCATGCCCTTAAAATTTTAATTACACTATGAAAGAAAATCTACTCACCTCTCTGGCTATTTTTCTCAACTGCAGTGAAGAAGTAGGTCCTGTTTGGTCTACGAGATCAGAAAAGATGCTTTCTGGGTTTTCTAACAGATGGTGAGGAACATCAAATTCCTTATAGAAAATAAAAATTCTTAAAACACAATTGATGATGATTAAAATAGTCAATTTTATTTTTCATGCTTCCCAAACGAGTGGTCATAACATTGCCTTGTTTACGTTTTACAATCATGTTAGGTAAAATAAGTAGAAAAGTAGAGAACTCTCCCTTCGCATGATAGTAACCATTTGCATTTTGAATGCATAATAATGAAATTGGGATCAGCATTATCGCTACATGCAATAAAATTATTAAAATTTTTGAATTGTAAAATCAAAATACAACCCAATAGAAAAATAAGATGTAAATTATTATTAGTAGTAATAGTAGTAGTAGCAGCAGCAGTAGTAGTAATAATAGTAGAAGAAGAAATTTGAAACATACTCTTTGAAGATAAAAAATTTTTCTTTTTTTCCTTTTAAGAAGAAATATGCCACTTAAAATTTAATAATAAATAACATATTTAACATTTAATTATAAATACGATGTAGGAAAATTAATTACAAACGTACCATTAGTTTGCCCGAATCCATAACCATAACTCTATCAGAGTCCATAATGGTGTGTAGTCGATGAGCAATTGTAAGAACGGTACAATCTGCAAATTTCTCTCTAATGGTTTCCTGGATCCAACCGTCAGTTCTGTAAGCAAATAAAAAAATATATTTTAATTTTTGAAAATTTAAATTACATTATTTATAGACCAGGGCTGTGAAATTTGAGCCAGAACCGCAAGGAACTGGGAGCTGGAACCCCCTCCCCCCCCAATTTCAGAAGAGCAGTGTTCATTGTAATTGGTACAAGTCTTAAAAAGATGGATAGGCTTTAAACTACTCCGTTAAAAATAATAAATAAATATACTTTAATACTTGAGAGCATCCCAAGTCTTGAACTAGTGATGGCCTGAAGGGCAGTATTTTGTCTTCCTGGAGGGACGGCATATGTCCTTAGTGAGATCTACTCTCTAAAACAAAAAACAAAAACTTTAGATAAACTTACTGAGGATCGACATTAGCAGTTGCTTCGTCCATCACGAGTATTTTATTGTGTTTGAGAATGGCTCTGGCTAAACATACCAACTGCCTTTGTCCGACGCTTAAGTTTCCCCCTCCTTCAGTAATCTGGGCTTCCAAACATCCATTCATATCTTTGACATGTTCTTTCAACTGAACCTAGATAAAGAAATTTTTTTTTTTAAGGAAATACATTAAGATTTTAACATAAGGTACTTAATGAATTAGAAGTACTTTATAGTAGTACTATATGCTTTACCGAATTTCAATAAGATCTAAAAAGAAGTTACAGTAATTCCTACAAGCCAATAATATGGTCCTACTGGAAAGAGCGAAAATTCCTGTTAGTACCTATTTGATTACGTCAATATATTTATACTTATGACAAAGTACACAAAAGCCCCTATCCCTTGGATTTATTTATGATATTAAAAATTACCTCTTCAAGAGCATTCCAAATTTGTTCGTCTGTGTATAAGGAGAAAGGATCGAGGTTGTATCTAACAGTTCCCGTGAACAGCGTCGGGTCTTGAGGAATGATTGAGATCGATCTCCTAAGGTCTTCCCGAAGCAAATTTTCTGTGTCGACTTCATCAATGATTATCTCCCCTTGGGGAGGAGTTAGTCTGAACAAACAGGAGAGAAGAGAAGACTTCCCAGCTCCCGTTCTTCCAACGATTCCAATCTTAAAATTTATTATTTATAATTACTATACAAATATATAAATTTACAAATGCTTTTAAAATATAAACTTGACTATCTTTCTACTTATCTATATACTTATATATGAATCTCTCTCAGACTAACACATACAGCGCGCGCACACATACAGACACACACAAACATGATACCTTTTCCTTGGGTTCAATTGTAAAGTTGAGATTCTTGAGGACTGGTGGACTGTCTTGATCGTAATAAAGGTAAACGCTTTTGAAGGTTACTCTTCCTCTGCTTGGCCAATTGTCTTTTTTGGGTTCTAGAATGAAAATAAATTATATTATTTAAAGTTAAATAATAATGATTAATGATAATAAAAAATTTTAAAATTTTGTATCAAAAAGTAATTTTTTTAAAAAACTTACTAAGATTGGCGTCTGGTGGAACTTCAGGTTCAAGTTTAGAATATTCTAAAATTCTTTCAACGGAAGTCATGTGGTTCTCCACCTCCGCCGATTGACGTACCCCCCACTGCAGCATTCCCGATAGGAGCATAACCATCGATACCCCCAAACCAACGTCTCCACCCAATGCGGCTGAAATAAAAAGTAAATAATGTATTCTCTCTTTCGCTGTAAAAGCGACAATGGCTGTTAACTAAGTCTATTTTTAATATTCCGATAAAAACGTCAGTTTTTTTCAACTTACTATCATCGAAAAAGAAACTAAAAGTGACAAATGCAATTAGAATCAGCGACAGGAAGTCTAACCAAACGCCAAATAATCTTGACGAACATACAAAAAGATACCAACACGACGTATGTAAATCCTGAAAATAAAATAATTCCTTAACAAATTAAAGTAATAATTTCATATATAAATTGTAAATACGTAAATGTGTAATTAAATATGAGAATCTTTCCAGTTTCATTATGACCTTTGATTAGTATTGGTCTTTCGGGTCACTATCATACCCATCACGAGTACCATACTCTGTTCTTCGACATCAATTATAGTACTCTGGTCTAGATTTATTCAATAAAACCGGAGTTTCTGACCTAGCATGAAGAGGAGTTATTTTTTTTTTGCATCTAAGCACGTCTGCAGCTGACTAGCTGAGAGCAGTGTTACAGCAAATGACCAAAGCGGAAAATTTTTGCTTTAGTTAGGTAGAATAAAAACTGGTTATCTTGAAGCGTCCGTCTGGTGTAAACTCAAGAGTCTTGGACCTTCGGAATTCAACCAAGAACATAGTATCACTTTATGTTTGAATTAAGTAGCTTATGTGTATGAAACTTCAAGTAACATGTCAAATTTCTGGTTTGAAGAGATTCTGCTGCAACAAGGTTTCATAGCAGAGTACTATAACTTATTTTAAGGTTAATGACACATACAGCAGTTTCCTCATCTTAATCGGCTATCGTGGTGGCAACAGAGTCGTACTATAACTGCTATATTAAGGCTAATAACACACACACACATATATAGCACGGCTTTAATAATCTAATAAAGCACAGGGAAAATCGCTTTCCCCTGACTCAGCTTTTGAGTTGGCAGCCAAGCGTAAATACCCACTATATTAATGCTAATGACACACACACACAGCGGTTTCCCCTCGGCTCTGTTGTCGAGTTGGCAGTGAATCATATTACAACTACTACAGGATAATGACGCTCACACACACACACACACCGGTTGTTTCCATACTGTATTGTCTTATTAGCAGAGGAAATCTACTCAAAATTACATAGTTTATAAGAATGACAAACACACCCGAGTGGTTTTCGATAAACTGTTATGACGTAGTTGTATTTGCCATTACACGAAGTATATAACATTTGTTATAACATTTTAATCATTATATTGATAATTATTTGTCTTACTCTAAGTCTTAAAAA
>SEYY01001051.1:308412-320912 GCA_009176605.1 Armadillidium nasatum
TTCACTCTCTCATCGCATACCTCCTCAATTGAGAATAGCTCGTGTGATACGCCTTTCTACACAGTCTCATCCTTTCTCTGTCCAACCCTCTGACCCCAGACTTAACCGCTATGCTCAATCTTACACGTACTCCACTGGTAAAGTCTGGAACACACACTCTTGTCCATTTTCCCAACTTCCTTTGATTTAAACACCTTCAAACGCTGTGTATCGGGACATGTCGCCCTTTAAATTTACCAGATTTCCAGTGTTTTCCCAACTTTGGTGGAAATTGGTAGATCTCTGTCTTCTTCTTCTTCTTCTTCTTTTTTTTTTTTTTTTTTTTGCCCACAGAGGTGATATGAAAAAAAAACTATTATAATAAGATATTGGAAGATAATGTTATTTTCCCAGCTTATTTATATTATTATATTTCATTTTCTTCTCCGAAGATAAGGTTTAGGACCTAATTACAAATTTAGAGAATTTGACAGAATATATGCAATTGTAAATAAATATATTTTGTAAAGTTTATCAAAATGCAATAAAAAAATATTTAAAAAATCGAAGAGATTGGAATATAAAAACTAGCTGAGTTAGTAGGACTGAAAAAAATAGAACTGATTTCTGTGCAGTATTTCCACTTTCAAAAGTCCTCGTCTATTCGATCTTAATGAAGGGTTATTAGCATCCTCTCCCCTTATACACACCTCCTACATAAGTATCCTGTCTTCAATACCTATAATGTGATCTCTCCCTTAGTTTCTTCACTCAATCCCTCTTCCACCTCAGATTCTCAATGACATTTTTCAAGAGTCTTTCTCTAATTTTGAAATCTCAACTTCATTACGTTAATCTTTTCGAGATTGATTTTCATAATCTTAATTCAGTCTAACAGCTATAACTTTTTCTATGGAATAGTCCTAAAAACAATCGTATCTGTCCCATTATCAGACTGTGACAGATTCTCTCTGCAGCCTCCCTCTTCCATATAAGTATATCAACGAAAAAATAATTAGAATTGACGCTAATAATACATGTGATCCTGACTCTGTCTCATCGACTATTTATCATTTTAATTAATTTATCCTTCTCAACAGGTTAACTTTATCAGCATATTCTTACAAGGTTAACCACAACTTCCTTCTATCTACTTTAACACAATCCTTTTCCAAGACCAAGAAGTTATACATTCTTTTTCTTTCTCGGATCAACTCTTTGACCCCAGATTTAACAGCTATGCTCAATCTTACACGTACTTCACTGATAAAGCCAGGAACACACTCCCACTATCTGTTTTTTAAAACTTTCAAATGTCATGTACCGGGGAATGCCGGCGTTTGATTTTGATTTGGTAGGGCTTTGGTCTTTGCCCACCTGAGAAAACATTAAAAAAATCTCTCTTCTCTATTCACTTATCCGTATCAATCTCGAAGTAAATGCCTCATTCATTCACTCTCTACAACTTTGTCAATCAATATTTACACCTTAATTTATATTACATTTCCAGCTGTTGATAAAAAACAAGAAATTAAGACAGGTTTTCATGAAAGTTAAATATATGATAATATAAAAAACAATTTATGAAAAAATTAAATAAATAAATTAATTTTAATTATTAAAAAAAAAACACTACTTACCAATAGGAGAGCCAGTAATCTGATCCTGTATAGAATAACTGGCTACCAATATTGAAAGCGAAAAGAAAGAAGGTTCCAATGACGCCTCCTCCAGCCATGAAATACTTTATATAAACTTTCAGACCAATGGACCCCGTTAGTTTCTTCTCTGCTCCATATTCTTTTCCACCATCCTTAACCTTAATAATAATAATAATAATAATAATAATAATAATAATAATAATAATAATAATAATAATAATAATAACAATAATAATAATATGCCTAAAGGTGATTCTAATAACTGATTGATATTGTTAAATACGCTACTATTATTACTTTCCAGTCAACATATATATATATATATATATATATATATATATATATATATATATATATATATATATATATATATATATATATATATATATATATATATATATATATATATATATATATATATATATATATATATATATATATATATTACTGTTGCATAAGCATGTAAATCAAATATGTTCTAAAATTTGGAGGCATAAACACAAATATATACATACATACATACATACACACACACACACTAATCTTACATTTTCATCGTCATCATAGTCAAAGTAGTCATCAAAAGAGGCAATGGATCCCCCAATGGCAGAAACTGCTATGATGCTCTGGCTATCCATCGTTTCTCCTTCCTCCACTTCTTCTATCCCATGCAATATACTGACTGCAAAAGGTTACAAATTTTTATTTAATAATAATAATAATACAAGTGATAATAATTATATTACTACTACTACTACTACTAATAATAATAATAATTGTATTAAGGTGTTTAATCAATTTATATGCCTGACAGCAGGAGTGCCAATGCCTGTCTCGTACACAGTACTTTGTATATTCAGAATTCTATTGGCTACAAAAGCTGCTGACAGAGTTTTGTTCTCTGTGTTTTAGAAAAAATGTTATAAGCCCAAAACTGACCAATTGTTGAAAAAAAAAAAAAAAATCCACCTTTTCGGACAAAAACTTAAATAAAAAACTACAACTGCAACATTTCTTGTTTTTGGTGGATGTATAGAGGAGGGATGGGGCTATAAATTCCTCTCTATACTTTATTCGATACGATTCGTTGGTTTCGAGATATAGCCTCTCAAAAAAGGTCCATTTTGACCAAATTTCAAAAATTCCCAACGTTTGAGAGGCTATATCTCGCTTAACAAATAGTATATAATAATGTACTAAATAAAAATTGTAGCCCTGTCCCTTCTCTAAAAAACTTTCAAAAATAAATAAATTAGTAGGCAGCGTTTCTTTTTAAATAAATAATTCAAGAAAAAATTCAGGTGCTTATATCTTATTTATATCTTTTTTCCTAGATGTGATACCAAAAATCTGTTCCAACTAATGCAAGAAATTGGGGCTAAGATTGATCAGTTAAATTTTCAGCTCATGTGGACCAGTGGTTTGACCCCACTATTCATTTTTTTTGAAGTTTGGCTCCAAATAACTTACAAACCTCTAGAATCACAGAAAAATGTCAGAAATGAACGTAGAACTTCAGGGAAAAAATGAGTATACAATAAAATTTTCAGCTCATACGTTTCAATAATAATAAGTTTATTTTTTTTTTTCGTTTTTTTTTTAAAGGTTGGACCCTCCACTTCACCAAATTGGTACCCTACTACCACATTTTATAAACATTTGTGATATTTTTCTTTGGCACAAATAAAAAGTATATAAAATTAAATACAAATATGCAAAAAATTGAATCAAATAATGTCAACTTATAACAAAAATTTTTTACACTGAAAAGGAGGTTCCTCGCCCCCAGAATAGGTGACAGAGAAATATTACTCCTAGAGACACACTTGTAGGATGGATCGATTGAAAAACAAGGTAGTGGTCACAAGGAAAGGAGGAAATTGAAGTTACTATATTTGCTTGTTTAATGTATAAAAAATTAAGTTATTAAGTAAAACAAATAAAAATATATATGACAATATTTACACATTTTTTATTAATAAATTTGTATTAATACTTACATGTTTCACTGAGCCTTCTCATTCTTGTAGTTTTACACACAAGGTTGTCATCTTTTTCCTGCCCTTTGCCCTTCTCATCTTGACCTTGAAGATTGGCATTGAAATCCTCCTCAGTAGCCACGATCCCTGCGAAATCTATCCCTTTCGTCAGAAGTTGAGAATATGTACCACTATGTGCCAAGTATCCCTACAAATGTTGCAAACAGAGATTTTGTAAATTGAGAATATATTCTGAAGTATTAAAATAAACAAGATCTTTATAAAGAGTAAAAAATGGGTTGCAACACTTGTTCATAATTTGAACCTTTAAACATGGAGCACAAAATTTTTTTCCTTCATTTTTTTTTTAGCATATATTTTCTTCTTGATTTAATACGAAGACTTTTTCTTTTTCTTGGAGGGGTGGAGGTCAAAATATTAATCACACCAGTAATATTTCTATAATCTTAATAATTCACACGAAAAATACATGTACATAACAGTATTAAATAAAAATATATATAAAAATACATAAAAATATAAAAGATTTATGAAGAAACTTGAAAATACATAAATAGTAAAAAAGTATAGAAATATTCTAAACTAAAATAATGTAGGAATGCAGAGTATAAAATAAAAACTATTAAATTTCTTTACTTAAATCAAATGATAAAACAATTTAAAACAAATAATAAATAAAAATAATAATAATAATAATAATTGTCACAAAAAAAAAGAAAAACGCAATTCAAAACTTACATTACCGTTAAGCAAGAGGATGTGATCCGTCTTACTCAAGAACTGTACTTGATGCGTCGCCAGGAGAACAGCTTTGCCCATCAAATAATTTTGAATACATTCTTCAAATAAATGATTGCCCACATGGGCATCTACAGCACTCAAAGGATCATCCAGTAAATATATGTCTGCATCGAAGTATACCGCCCTTCAACAGTATATATATATATATATATATATATATATATATATATATATATATATATATATATATATATATATATATATATATATATATATATATATATATATATATATATATATATATATATATATATATATATATTTTATAACTTTTTATTTCACCTCTGGTGGCAAAAGCCATAGGAATACTAAAATACCAGGGGAGTTATGGAAAAAGTAGGAAGTCTGGTCAAGTTAAAGGCAGAGATGTTCCGAGAAACGGCGTTTAAAGATGTGTAAGTCAGAGGAAGTTGGAAAAATAGATAAAGGTGGTGTGTTCTAAACTTTACCGGTGAGTACATGTAAAGTTGAGCATAGCGGTTAACTCTGAAGTCAGAGAGTTGACCAAAGAAAGGATGAAACTGTGTAGAAAGGAGTGTCACACAAGCCCTTCTCAATGGAGGAGGTATGCGACGGGAGAGTCCAGAAGAGCAGTATCCATTGGAATAGCGATAGTATGGAGAGAGTGAAGCAACAATTCGAAGGGAAGAAAGAGACTGGAGAATTAGTGAGAGCGGGATTATTGATAAGATGAAAAACCCTACACTCCACCTTTTCAAGGAGAGTTGTATGGGTGGAACTACCCCAGATGTACTCCATACAGGGGCGAACAACACCCCTATAAAGAGCAAAGTAACTGGAGTGAAGAAATTCTGAATGTTCCTCAGAACACCTAACCTCTTAGAAGCTTATTTAGAAGAGAAGCAATGTGATCTTTGCAAGAAATATTATGAGAAAAACTAACACCGACAATATTAAGGAGATGAGGGTTTGAGTTATGTGTTTTCGAAGAAGATATTATAGTTGTGTGGAAAGTTGCGTCGGGTAGACAGATGGAGGAACTAAGTTTTTAAGGCATTGAAAACAATCATGTTTTCTCTGCTCCAATTAGAAATTTGACAAAGATCAAATGTTAGTTGTTCCAAGGTGACCCCCTTGGCATTAATTAATAGTTGTTGGGTGGGACGTTTTTCAAAATAAAAGGAGCAATAAAATGTGGAGTTGTCGGCATAAGAGTGGATAGGTGATGAAGTAATAAAGATAAGATCTTTAATGAGAAGTAGAAAAAGAGTTGGGGATAGGACAGATCCATGAAGAACACCAGTATCAATAGATTCAAAGGATAAACGGTTTCCGTCTATAACAGCTGATATAGAACGACCGGAAAAGAAATCAAAGAGGTCACATGGAGAAAGATAGATTCCGAAAGAGGGAAGCTTAGAAATCAAAGCTTTGTGCCAGACTCTATCGAAAGCTTTCGATATGTCCAGCGATATAGTAAAATATTCATCGAAATGTCGAAAAGCGGAGGACCAAGAATCAGAGAGAGGGGAAAGAAATCGAGATGTCGAAAGAGTACCGATATATATCGATATTGATATTGTTTACGATAGTATCGAATAAACATCGATGATATTTTTAAATCCGATATGATACAAAAATACAAATACAAAAATACAAATATAAAAATACAAACTTTGTATTGTATTTTTAAATCCGATATATCTATATTGATATTTTTATACGATAGTATCGAATAAATATCAATGATATTTTTAAATCCGATATATCGATATTTTATCCTCTGTATCGAATCATCGACATTTTTTCATGTCAAGAAATTTAAAGGAGATTTCTGCTCCTTTAAAAAATATAATTTAAGCAAACTTTGTGTATTTTTTATATGCGTGTATGTTGGATGATGGTGACATTTTGTTTGACTCAGGAGAGGACGGGAGGTCAGGTCATGCAAGAAAAGTAGAAGCATAATATATATTATATATATATATATATATATATATATATATATATATATATATATATATATATATATATATATATATATATATATATATATAATATATATATATATATATATATATTATATATATATTTTAAAATGTTCACATCTCACGGGCATTGCCCTATTCTAGGAGAGGAACTTTTTTAGGTAGTATATATCTAGGATCCCCAAGTGGGATCGAACTGGCGTCCTCAAGCATGTGAGTCAATCACTCTACCGTTTGAGCCATGGTAACTACTTCCTTTATCACAATATATTAATCTTTCGTTCTTCATTTACTTCCATGCCCTTTAATTCCTTCCAAAAATTCTTATAGTCTTTAAAACAGGGCCGAGGAGATAGAGTCTGAGACAATAAAAGTTTTAGTGACACCGGCACCGTCATCGGCACCGGCACTGAAGCAGGAGCCAAAACTATTCTGCTATAAAATTATGGTGTCCCCAGCCAAAACGGCATAATTTTCGAATACTACAGCTGGAGCCGAAGAATATTTAAATGGTGGAGGTTATTTTAAAATGATCGTGCCAGAGTTTGAGTCAGCAAAAAAAGTTTTAACAAAACTAGCTTTAAAATTTTATTTTAAACATTTTTATAGTTAATCTATTTCCACAAGTTTCCAATGGGTTAATACTTTATATTGTTCTGATCTCTTCTCACTTTCATATGGTCATTTGCTTCTATATCCACTAGTTCTCCAAATTGTAAATCTCTCTCTCTCTCTCGCTATATATATATATTATTTTCTCTTTACCCCGTTTCATCGCTAATTTTGGAGAGTAAACAGCGGGTTTGGGGAACTTGAAGAAAGATATGCCAGAAGCGAAAATAAAAATTAGTGAATGAATCGTACATAAGTAGTCTTGCCAAGTAAATGTAGATATTTAAATAACTACAACATACAAGCATCTCAGTTCCATTTTTTCTGTTTTTTTTAAGGTAAATTACTGAAGCTTCATTATAAATATTATTGATACTAATTAAATAGGCTTAAATACTTAATATAAGACGGGGGTGGGGGGAGGATAAACTTTATGTTCCTTTAAAATTCCTTGGATGGCCTTTATTCCCATAAACAACTGTGAAAACTTTGTGGAAAGATAATAATATGAAATGCAATATTACATGTAATAAAATGCATTAATAATTAATGTATGTGATGATCATATACTACACAATATCCAAAAATAATACCTTCTCACCAGTGGCGGCGCTAAGGTCGTCGAGGCTCTCTCGCCAAATCTTCCATGGGGAAGAAAATACCTCTACTTTTAATGGACAGAAAATAACCCTACTTCTAATGGACAGGGAAATCAAAAAATTGCCCGATTTTCAAAGGACAGGAAAATCAAAATAACACTTCTAATAGATAGGAATAAAAAAAAGACCCTACTTTCAATTGACAGAAAAATCAGAAAATTGCCAAATTTTCGATGGACAGGAAAATCAGAAAATGACCCTACTTCCAATGGAGAGGGAATTCAAAAAATGGCCCGATTTTCAATGGACAAGAAAATCAGAAAATGATCCTACTTCCAATGGATAGGAAGATCAAAAAATGCCCCTACTTTCAATTGACAGGAAAATCAGAAAATGACCCTAATTCCAAAAATGAAAATCAGAAAATGACCATTTTCAATGGACAGGAAAATCAGAAAATGACCCTACTTCCAAAGGACAGGAAAATCAAAAAATTATCCGATTTTCAATGTACAGGAAAATCAGAAAAAGACCCTACTTCCAATGGACAGCAAGATAAAAAAAATGACCCTGCTTTCAATTAACAGGAAAATCAGAAAATGATTATACTTTCAATTGACGGAATAAAAAATTGCCCAATTTTCAATGGACAGGAAAATCAGAAATGACACTATTTCCAATGGAAAAGAAAATTAGAAAAGACCCTATTTTCAATGGACAGGAAAATCAGTAAATGGCCCTACTTCCAATGAACCAGAAATTCACAAAATGACCTAACTTTTAATGGACAGGAAAATCAGAAAATTACCCTACTTACAATGGAGAAAAAAAAATCAGAAAATGACTCTACTGCTCAATAAGACTAACTAAAGCGACCCATCATGCAAACACCTACAGGTTAATTTTGAAGCCATTCATGTTTTTATTGTTAATTAAATGGACAATAAAGAATACAAAATAAGAATCTTTGCAAGTTATGAGGAGAGCCCAATTCTAACTTTTTTTAAATTCTTGGTTGATTACTATCAAATTTGCAGGGTATATGCATTTCAATGCGCTAAAAAAAAAAATCGATTTTCTGTATCTATAAAGGTTTGAAAGTTTTTTTTGGGGAAAATTTACCCTTGAAAAAAGTGAATAGCGGGGCCAAATCACTGGTCGAAATGACCTGAAAATTGAGCTGTATATTCACATATTCAATAGCTACAAACGCTACGTGTCCATTTTTGATATCTGCTTTAGAAAAAACGTTATATGCCCTTGAATGTCCAACTACAAAATTTTTTGAAAATTTTGGAAAATTTACCCCACCGGACAAAAATAGTAATAAAAAAAAAAACTACATTTACAACTTTTTTCATTTTTGGCAGTTGTTTAGAGGATACACAAAGCTACAACTTTCTCTCAATACTTCATTCAATGCTATTTCTTCTTTTCGAGATATAGCTTCTCAAATTTTGACAATTTTCAAAAAATTTCAAAATTTCCAAAATTTTGAAAAGAACAAATAGCATTGAATGATGCATTGAGAGAAAGTTTTGGCTTTGTACCTCCTCTAAAAAACTGTAAAAAATGAAAAATGTTGTAGGTGTATTTTTTTAATTATTATTATTTTTGTCCTGGGGGGGAGGGGATAAATTTTCCAAAATTTTCATAAAAGTTAGAATTCAAGGGCATATAATTTTTTTCCTAATATAAAATATTTTATTTTTTTCCTTACCTAGCAAGATTTATTCTTGCTTTTTGTCCACCGCTGAGCGCAACACCACGTTCTCCAACTTGAGTCATGTCTCCCTCAGGGAATAATTCCATATCTCTTTCCAAAGCACAAACTGAGAAATAATAATAATAATAATAATAATAATAACAATGATAATAATATCGTCATATTTTCTTATAAATAAAAATTCAATTTGTTTATTAAAGAGATTAAACGTCTTTCCTTAAATATTTATTTACAATATTGTTTCATTTATTAATTTATTTAGTATTATGACTAATATAAATATAACATGAGTTTGAATATCGACAACATAATCGAAACATGTGAGAATTAAAAGCTAGGGCGGCAGGACGCCCAGCCACCCGGCCCTGTGATTACTCTACTAACAGCTAGCAACAACTCTAGGAAAAGCATGGGAAACCATAGCTTCGAGAAGCATGATCTTCTAGAGAGCTCTAGGTGAGCGTGTTTAGAGGTTACATGGAAAACGATGCTAGTCCAACTAAAAGTGTGAAAACCCTACCTAAAAGTTTAGATAAGACTCAAGGACTAGCACTGAAACCAACGAGCTAAAAAACATGATAGATTTTTGAGGGCTCTGGGAAAGGGACTTTTAAGACCTGGTGGAGAAAAATGATGGTTCCACTGACAGGGCCAAAACCATTCCTGGGAGAAGATGAAAACTTAAGATCTAATTATGATGTAAATTAATGAAATATGATGACTATTATTTACATTATTATAAAATTTAGTTGTGAAGTTCAAAACTTATAATAAACTAAACTTTTCCACTTAAGATATTAAAACCTAAATTTACACCTATTTCTGAAATTTCATTTTAAATATTAAAAATAAGAAAGATATATGAAATAAATATATTAAAACTATATATTATTGTTTTTAATTACAGGAGGATACTTCAATAATTGTATAAGAATATATGTTGTATCACAACTACCCAATATATATTGTGGTTGTTTTAAAATAAAATATTCCAAATTATTAACTACACACCATTAAAATTTACCTTTGACTATTTCACTATATCTTTTAGCATGATATGGCTGTCCAAAGAGTATGTTGTCTTTAACAGTACCGTTGAAGAGCCATGGTTCCTGAGAGGCATACGAGATCTTTCCACGGATATTTATTTGACCATCTTTCAAAGGAAGCTCACTGAGAATGGCTTGTAGAAGTGAACTCTAAAAAAAAAAGAAAATATGATAAAATATCATATTTACTGTTAACATATTTTAAATGGTTAGCCTAACACATTGTTGCCTATAATGATAATACTCAGAAGAAACACCTGACGGCCTGATGTAAGTTGTAATGACACAACGCAATAACTTCTGGCTCCTACAGAGATATTTTCCATGGTTTATGGCCCAATTTAAATTTTAAAAAAAAAATCGTCAATAATCAAATATGTTCATGAAGAATTACAGTAGACACTTTGAAATTCTATAAAAAAAAAATTGCTGTAACTTTAATGTGATTTATATGGACAATGGTAACTGAATTTATAATTAATAATAAATAGTACAATACTATGGACATCCACTTTCTATTTACTGAAATATTAAATAAGCATGAATAACAACACAGGCATGATTGTAGAATAAACAAAATATACATTTCTAAAAAACAAATAATAATTTATCTTTACGATACTAGGATTCAATAAGAAAATTAACAACTACACCTTTTGTTAAATTTCTGAAGAAGTCATGTAAACATTTTTTATGTAATCATCACATAACGGAAATTTTGCAAATAATCATAGCACAGACACATGCTTTAAGGTTAGAGAGATTAAAATTGGTAGGAAATACTGACTATGGAATTCCACAGAATAGAATCAGCTGAAAAAAAGAAAGCATCACAGCAAATATGTACAGACACTGCATCCATTGTGCACCAAGGGCATCATAAAAATAATATCATATGAAAAATAACTTCTCTCGTTCACTTGCTTCTGTAGTTCTTTAAAAAAACAAAAAACAAAAAAAAAAAACATCAAAGGTAAAGGGTCAAGAAAACTGGAAAGTACCGAACAGTTCATGAACCTTCTGGTCCATGACTCGACTCTATCCAATATTGGATGAAACATAAAAGCAATTCTTCAAACAAGGGTGAATAAATTCTACATTGATGAGAAGAGGGAAAAAAATCTGTCAGTCTATAAAGAACTATTAGCATGATATACACTTCTAGGATGTTCATACTGAAAACAGGAGAGACGACAGAACTGTCACAAGAGATAAATATACTATTAAGTGTCTTTGAGAGAGAGATTTGCTGAGGTTGGATTTTTAATAGAGTTGAATTACACAAAGTAGAGACGACCTCACTGGTAAATTCAATCCAATTCAGAAAAAATTGGAAATCTTGAGTAATATCAGAGAAGAGAGAGAAGAGAGAGAGAGAGAGAGAGAGAGAGAGAGAGAGAGAGAGAGAGAGAGAGAGAGAGAGAGAGAGAGAGAGAGAGAGAGAGAGAGAGAGAGAGAGAGAGAGAGAGAGAGAGAGAGAGAGAGAGAGAGAGAGAGAGAGAGAGAGAGAGAGAGAGAGAGAGAGAGAGAGAGAGAGAGAGAGAGAGAGAGAGAGAGAGAGAGAGAGAGAGAGAGAGAGAGAGAGAGAGAGAGAGAGAGAGAGAGAGAGAGAGAGAGAGAGAGAGAGAGAGAGAGAGAGAGAGAGAGAGAGAGAGAGAGAGAGAGAGAGAGAGAGAGAGAGAGAGAGAGAGAGAGAGAGAGAGAGAGAGAGAGAGAGAGAGAGAGAGAGAGAGAGAGAGAGAGATTTGAAATAAGTAGAAAAATGAAGAGTTAGATGATAGAGTTAGATGAGCAATTGAAAAGATCATTAACGAAAACTAGCAACAGAGATGGAGACAGTTAAGATAGATATTAATTATAGATAAAATAGATGCACCTAAAATGTTAAAATCTAACCTGAAACTAAACTGTAATGCTAAAAAAATTAAAACACTAAAAAAAATATCTTTAAAATGATAAATTTTCTTGTTCTTGACTATATATATATATATATATATATATATATATATATATATATATATATATATATATATATATATATATATATATATATATATATATATATATATATATATATATATATATATATATATATATATTACTTTGCCAGCTCCAACGGGTCCA
>SEYY01001051.1:325912-333412 GCA_009176605.1 Armadillidium nasatum
GGGCTGGGGCAATCTTTCATAGGCTAAAGCCCAGGTGACTTCCTCTTGTCCTTGACTTTCACATATTCTTCGTCATTAGAAGACTACATTTCTCTTTCAAAGTTGCAAGTTTTTTGGGAGGGTTGGGGGGAGAGAAAAAAAAACGACAACAAAAACGAATGTCCCACGAACATCCGCTGTAAAGTTTAAGTGTTCACTGAGGTGAAACATATTACGAACGAATGCTACACCTCTGTTTTTAGCCACTCAGGTATTGCAAGTGAAGATATCATAAAAACAATGAAATAATAGACATCTTAGAAAGTATTCAGAAAAAACTAACTGTCAGTATCAATCTGCATGAACTCTAAACACTTTGAATCAGTATTACTTGCGTAGCTTTTGATTTAAATCCTCTCACACAAAATTTAGTGGTAGGCAACATTTTAATACATTCAAACATTAAACAACAAATATATAAATTAATTAATATATTAATATATATTATATATATTAATTTGAAATGGCAGGAAAAAATAAAAATAATGTTCTTAAAGTTACCTTTTCAGCAGTGAGGATATTCCCTGAGAGGACGTACGCGAGGAATGATATAAAAAGAATAATCTTGGAGGAGGTGAAGAAAAGGGTGAGATTAACTGCTCTGTAGTAGTTCGATTTTAATATGACGTCAATTTCAAGCCTGTTAAAATAGTTACAAAGCAGTTAGCATAATAAATAGTTTTCATGTAAATTGAAAATATTGTTAGATTAAATTTTATTTCTAAGATCATTTTTCGTTTTTTTAATTAACATACAAAGTTTAGGTATAGTTTCTAAAATTTCAAGCCAAGCATTAAACTCCTTCAATATATTTATTTTCAATTCTTTGAGGGGGAGGGGCTGGGGGGGGAAGGGAAGGTAAATTTGATAACAGAAGATACTTTAATTAAACTTTTAAATTTGATTATGATTTCCAACACTATTGTGTGTTTTGGTAATATAATCAGAATTGGTAATTTTTTTTTTTTTAATAATTACTAATTTTTTTATTTTTTTTTTTTTTTTATTATATATATATATATATATATATATATATATATATATATATATATATATATATATATATATATATATATATATATATATATATATATATATATATATATATATATATATATATATATATATATATATATATATATATATATATATATAATCTTGATTTTCTTCAAAATAATATTATTTAAAGATTCAAATTATTTTAATATCGTTATTGCTTTGGGGTTTCAGGATGTCGTAGTGATCCCCCCCCCCCACTACATTTTCCTTCAGCTATAACTTTGGCTAAATATTTTAAAGAAAGAAGTGATGTTAAATTATACAGAAACATTAAAACATATATATATATATATATATATATATATATATATATATATATATATATATATATATATATATATATATATATATATATATATATATATATATATATATATATATATATATATATATATATATATATATATATATATATATATATATATATATATATAAAATTTTGAAATTTTAACTTTGATGTTGCAGTGATTCATTAATTTTTCTTTTACCATGTTTAAGAGTCTCACAGGACAAAATTGTTTGAAAACTAATAGAATATGCAATGTAAATTTATTAACTATATAATATTTAGTATTTTTTCTCAAAATAATAAAACTATTTTCTTATGAAGGGAAATAATTTATATGTATCGATCATTATTTATATGCATGCAAATGATTTCAATAAAGTTGAGTACGTTTGTAAATATTTAAAGAACAAAAAAATATGACGCCATCAACATCGAACTCTTTCGATATTCGGTAACCATCTCGATACATACGATTATAATTTGATTATTAATAATTATTTACATATAATAAAAAATTAAATATTATCAGTAAACCTTTATTCCAAGAATTAACGCAGATAGGTGTGGATGTCTACGTTTAACAATATTCGGATCCGGAAGTTAGTTTTTTAAATAGTATGTCACCCTACATGGATAAAGTGCAAGTCTTTAAGAGCACTTATCAGAAATGATGAACTACAAACCTACATATGACTTTAAATGATAATTATAAGGATGTTGAGAAATAAGGAATCAACCAAGGATGTCAGGTTGAATGGGCGGGAATTGTCTAGAAATGGTATACCATCTCTTCTATCCGAAGGTGCGTCATTCATAGTTATTTCGGTAATTAAAACCCCATGGATAAGAACTTTATGAAATAACATTTTCGTCATTGCTTACTGTGTGAGTTTCAAAGGAAAATTATCGATACAGAAACAATGACCAACATTTGTGAAGTGTATGTGAATGCAGTGAGAGCTCGAACGTGTCAGCTATGATTTAAAAGGTTTAAAGATGACAACTGTGGCATATCCGACAACCCTCGGTCTTGAAGTTCCTATCACCCACATGGAGTTGATTACCGACATAACTATGAATGACATACAGCCGAATAGAAGAGATGGTATACTATTTCTAGACAATTCTCACCTATTCGACTTTGGATTTGACTTCCTATTGGTTGAATTCCTATTTCAAAGTGGTAAAAAATACGCAATTACTTCAAAAATATTCTGATGATATATAGTTATTACAATAAAATATTTTTATTAACTTATTTTTCACATATTGCATAAATTAAAATTGAATTATTATCTTGCCAACATCTTCGATTCTAACCCAATTCATCATATTCTGATGTCAATCTCCTACCTGACGATATTTTGAATTATTATTTAATAATACTGCACTATATATTGATGAAAAATTCCGATATATTTCAAAATAAATCATTTATTATACTATTTACTTTTTTATTATTAAATAATTATTTGCTTGTACACTATAACGTCATCATGCATTATATACTCTGAAGTATATTTCACATCCGACTTCATGATGAACTATATATTAATTCACTACTTCATAATTATCTACTCGCAGCCTTCCTTGCTTTAGGGGTCTTAACTGGATCTTACCTTCTAGCTTGTTCTATGACTTTCCGGAATGGCCATTCCCAAGCGTACATTTTGATAACTCTCATAGCGGAAGTCATTTCGTTCATTATTCTTATTCGTTCATCAGTTCGATAAGCAGTTTGAAGTCTCAGTCTTGAAAACATTTTTCCCATGTAAGCTAAAAATTAGGAAACCATTTTGAAATATTATATTTAATTATTGAATCAAGTGTTACGTAAATATAGGGCTTATTGACTTTTAAAATACGAGCCTACTAACGAAAAAATTTTTTATTTACTCCACTGAAATAACAATGGCATATTCTAGGATTAAAATTCAAACACTATATAAAAAAATCGTGTAAAAAATATTATAGAAATAATTTCTATAATAAACGAAAATATAGAAATTTACACATTACTTAAGAAATAGGATAAAATTATATATATAAAAAAAAATCTATAATACCGAAAAATATAGAAATTTACACATTACTTAAGAAGTAGGGTAAAAATAGTGTATATTATAAGAGAAATAATTTCTATAATAAAAAAAAAAAAATATAGAAATTTGCTAATTTAACTGAAGATATTTAGCGTTAATATATATATATATATATATATATATATATATATATATATATATATATATATATATATATATATATATATATATATATATATATATATATATATATATATATATATATATATGGAATATACCTACACTGCATTGGAATGTAGAGCAAAATTAAGATAATACAAGCCAAACTTGACGGGCCTAATTCTCTCCAAAGAAGAACAGTGGAAATGATAACCTAATAAAAAAAAAAAAATAAATAAATAAATAAATAAATAAATAAAAAGTAAATATTCTCAGTGTATTTAATAAAGGCAACAATTATATATTTAAAATAATATATATAATATATTATATATATATATATATATATATATATATATATATATATATATATATATATATATATATATATATATATATATATATATATATATATATATATATATATATATATATATATATATATATTATTATACCTGTGTTGGACCAATCCATAAATAATTAATAAAAATGACGCTTGTGTCAAATCTGTTCACGTCATTTGAGAGCAGATTTACCAATTGACCAATGGTGGTCTGACCCAACGCTTTTGTACTTAGCCGCAATGCCTTTAAAAATAGAAGATATATATATATATATATATATATATATATATATATATATATATATATATATATATATATATATATATATATATATATATATATATATATATATATATATATATATATATATATATATATGGGGAGGACGTGGGCGCAGTCTAAAGTTATGTGGGAAAGTCAATTGGGCATATCGCAAGGAGGGTTAAGATTGGGTTGGTGCATTCCTTTGCACTTCGTTGACTTCTGCTTTGTCCTTTTCGCAATTTGCCTTCACTGATGGTATCTGTAACACTATCGACCATACACTAGAGTGGTTGGTGAACATTCTTGGTGGGAAATCCCACCCACCTCCCACTTTTTTTCAATTCCAATACAAGTTTTCAAGTATTTACTCGAACGTTCTCTTTACACAAAATTTTAAATAATGGAGGAATTTAAAATCTTGCCTCGGAGACGTTTTGAGGTTCTGCATCTAAACAATGCTCTTGCCCACTCCTCTTCCCATTATCGTGGCTTTTGGTGAAGGGAGTGCTGCAGCCAGTCATCCTCAACTTCTTTTCATTTATTTCTGAAATACTCAAGAGTTCTATTCTAATTTTCAATTTGTTAAACACTACTTCTCATCCCCTATACCTCACTTCATGATTTTGTTTGAAACTCAATATGCCATACCCTGTTAACTCTTTCAGCCAATAATCTAAATTTTCAGCCACAGGAAGATTTTTTGCGCAAAGACGTTTGTTCTCGTATTTCTAATTTGGAGTCTTTAATTTTCCACTTTGAAGCTTATACTCCCTTGACATTGCACGACTAAATTCATTTGTTCTGTTTATTTATTTCCTAACTCTACTGATAATACCAAATTCTTCAACTACTAAACTCTAAAATAGAGAATTTTCTATCTTCTGGGAAAAATAAACTTGTAGTGAGAGATTAAAGTATTTTTTATTTAATAATATAAAGAAAGGTTATGCTTAGAACAATCAAGACATGTGGTATTAGATAACTTGATTCTGACTTATGGTTGTTATTATATATATTGTGCTGGGAGTAGATTCTTAGAAGCGACTACCTAAGCTGGTATCATGACTGGAATGTGTCTACAGAGCAATGCATTTAACATAGTAATTCATTTAAAAAGTTATAACGAAAATGACAGCAATAATTAGTGCAGTGAAGAATGAATGTGAAAAGTGGTAAGAGGTGAATGTTATGGAAGAGCTAGAATAAAAAATGTTTCTGAATATCTAAGAATGAATGTTAAGGCTGAAGAAGGCATGAAAGAAGCCATGGAAATGGAAATTTATGGACACTCTTACATTCTTCTTTAGGTCATGAAGTTCATTAAAGATTTCACTTAAATGTGTTTGATTTTGTCGACGACGCTGTATGGGATATATTAAATTATATAATGTGCATTGTTACGTGTCTTTATATTCTATTAACAGGTACGTGCATACGTCTATTTAACATATATATATATATATATATATATATATATATATATATATATATATATATATATATATATATATATATATATATATATATATATATATATATATATATATATATATATATATATATAATTTCTTACCTTTCTGTATACAAGTGAACAGCTGGCAATCCTAATTTTCATTCCAGTGCACTGAACTCCGTAGAAGAAAGGATGATGAACCATGAGGATTCCTAGAGTACACAATACGATACCAAGTGCCCAGAAATACCCTTCACTTGAATAAGTACCCGGGGTTTTATTAAAAGAGCGAATTAAGTACCCCAGAAAGACTGGCGTACATATTCTGGAAAAGGGATATATATATATATATATATATATATATATATATATATATATATATATATATATATATATATATATATATATATATATATATATATATATATATATATATATATATATATATATATATATATATATATATATATATATATATATGCCATATACCGTATAATGGTAAATATATATACAGTAAATAATAATTTGAAACTATTTCTATATTTACTGTAAAGTTTTTGGAAATAATGTAATATTTTTCTACATTTTTGTTTTGTTTTGAGATGCTTCTGGATATTGTTTACAATAAGGCCTAAAAAATTATTTCACAACAATGTTTAGCATAATAAATTTAACATTTTTATTCCTTTACTGATATAAATCTTCCTTATAAATAGGATTGTGCTATTAAAAAGTTCTTATAAAATAAATTCCTAAAAATGCATTTATAAATCACTACTCGAAATGAACAATAACAACAGTAAAATATTTAAATTTTTCATATAATTACACGTTAAATGGCTTAAAAAATAAGAATATTTACAATATTAAAATGACACACGAGTTGTGCATGTTAAATCAACTGTAGAATAGTTTTTTTTTTTTTTTTTTTTTTTTTTTTACACACACACACATGAATATTATGAACAAACAAGAACAATTTTGAATAGCAGCAAATAGTCTTAGTCTTTTAAGTTAAAAAAATATCAAATGGTGTTGTAAGTGATAAATGAGGCTAAAGTTAGGGTCAAAATTATACTGTCGTATAAAAGTGAGTTTTATTGGTCTTTTAATGTATATACTAATATTTAACACGTGAGAGACCTGGATTCGAGGCCGGGTTGGAGTAGAGAAACTTGAGCAGTTCTCTCTTGTGCTTGGCTCCTCCCACTTATGCGTAATAAGTAAACCAGCGTGAAGTGCTTGCTGCTGGTGGGAATCAAAATCGGCATGAGCGATAGACCTGGCCAGCCAGCGGGTCTACCGTCAGCCCGTGAAACCCTTGGTACATCCTCGAATGAACCTGCTGACAGGGCTAATAACAACACTGGGACGGATTTTGATTTTGACTAATAAAAAGGTAATCGAGATAATACTAAAAATTTTTGAAGGAAAATCAAGACCTTATATTTTTATTTTTTGCTTTCATAACCAAAAATATCAACTGAATATTATGAATGTATTTTTTTATGTTAAAAGAATTGGCAGCTGATGGATTAATTGCCTTAAGTGAGTAGATTCCTTTTAAGATCGCATCTTTTTCTTTAAGAGCTTTATTAAGCACTATATCTTTTTCTTTGTGAACTTATCATGTTTATTTATTTATTTTTTTTTTGTAATTTTTTTTAGGAACTTAAGATTTTTTTTTTTAATTTTCTTTAAGAACTTCAGTATTATATCTTTTTATTTATCCTTTAATTAATAATTATATATTTTATTTAAGAACTTAGTACTATACCTTTTTCTTAAAATACTTTAATTAAGTACAATATATTTTTCTTAAAAGAACTAAATCAAGTATTATATCTTCCT
>SEYY01001051.1:338412-355912 GCA_009176605.1 Armadillidium nasatum
GGACATTTTTTGGGGATTTTTTTTGTTGAATTTTTTTTTTTTTTTTAAAATAAAATTTCTAATTTTCACAACATAAAGATTAAACTTGGTATTTAAGTATAATTTGGGACGATATAGATTCTTGCATTCTTGTAAAATTTCTGTAGTGGGTATTGTTTGGGAGATATTCAACCAAAATTCAAATGGCCCCAACAAAAAAATTTGCTCAATAACTCTTTTCAATTTTTTTTCAGGAAAAGTAGTTGAATGATGTAGACACATATTCCTCTAAGGGTTGTTTTTGATTGAATCAATCCCTCATGTAGTTTTCATGTTTTGAACATTTTTGAAAAATTTCTATACCAAACTTCAAATGAAAAAAAGCAAAATTTGCTCAACAATTTTTTCTCAGTTTTTTTCAGAAAACTTAGGAGAATGAAATAGATACATTTTCATCTAAAGGTTGTATTTGATTGAATCACTCCTTCATGGTGTTTTCATGATTTTTAGGGATTTTTTTTTTTTTTTTCAAAATTTTTTGAAAATAATCCATAAAAACTAGGGATGGAGCGATACCAAAATTTTTACCGATACCTAAAAATTCCCCGAAGCCGATACCCGATACCTGAAAATGTGCCGATACTACTACCGATACCGATACTTTACTCCTATACAAATTTTTTGCCGATACCGATACTGAAAAGGCCGATACCAATATCGGAAAAATGCCGATACTTGCCGATACCGATACTTCACTCCATCCCTAATAAAAACCATACCATGAAGGATTGATTCAAGCGAAAACATCCCTTAGATGAAAACGTTTAGATATGATACTCCTTTCTTTTCTGAAAGAATAAAAAAATAGGTTATGCAAATTTTGAACTGAGGTCATTTGAAGGGAGGTTTTCTTAAAGAAAAATTTCTCACCTCAACTTCAAATGACACCAGTTATTATCTCCCAAACCATACCCCCTACAGAAATTTTACAAGAATGCAAAAATCTGTATCGTCCCCAATTATTTTTATATAGCAAGTTTAACCTTTCTGTTGTGAAAATTAAAAATGTTATTTAAAAAAAAAGAATCGATAAAATGTCCCATCGAAAATATCCGCTCCCCCCTGAAGCTGATCTCTTAGCCATAGTGACTGATAGTATAAACACAATAATAATTTTGAAATAATGTACCTAATTGATACAAGTTTGATACACAGCAATAAAATAATGGTATTATAAATACAGGTTATATTGATAATTCTATATTTTACATTCTTTCAAAATTTAACTTAGGGTCTTACCTAAGTAAACCTGTAGAATAACTATTGTGAATAAGAAAAAAAAAATGAAAAGTTTTTGTAGTTTTTTCAAATTTTTATTATACAAAATCTGGAATTTTCTGAAAAATGCCTAAAATCATTAATTTAAGTGAATGTTGACTATTCTACTCCTTCCTTAAAATTAAATCTAATTTTTTTTAACCTAAAATTTCAGTGCTTTTAACCTCTTTACAAATTTTAAGCAACCCCGGCCAGAGCCCCGGCCGGTCGGTCCCTATATATATATATATATATATATATATATATATATATATATATATATATATATATATATATATATATATATATATATATATATATATATATATATATATATATATATATATATATATATATATATATATATACATATATAATATAATTATCAATTTTCTAATAAAAAAAATAAATAAAAATAAAAATTAAAAATAAAAAATTTATATATATATATATATATATATATATATATATATATATATATATATAATATATATATATATATATATATATATATATATATATATATATATATATATATATATATATATATATATATATTGAGGGGGGGGGGGAATTTCGGTAGAAGAAATAGGTAAAGTACTGAGGAAAGTGAAGAGGGGTAAATCGTCTGGTTTGGATGAGATAAGTGGAGAGATGTTGTTGGAAGGGTGGGGGGGGGAAGGGAGGTTGAGTGTGATAAAATGGTTGGTAAGATTGTTTAATTTATGTTGGGCATTGGGAAATGTGCCTCAAGGATTGGCAAGATGCGTGTATGGTCCCTTTATATAAAGGAAAGGGTGATAAATTTGAGTGTGCAAATTATAGGGGGATTAGTTTGCTGAGCGTAGTGGAGAAAGCATATGGTAGAATTTTAATGGGAAGGATAGAGATGAATGGGTTGATAGTTAAGGAAGGCGGGGGATACAGATCAGGTTTTTACTTTAAAAATGATCGAAGAGAAAAGTAGAGATAAATGGAAGAATTTGTATATGTGTTGCATGGATCTGGAAAAAGCTTATGATAGGGTGGATAGGAGTACACTGTAATGAGGTTCTGAGTGAGTACGAAATTGAGGGGAAGGATATGGAGGGTATAAGTGCATTATAGGAATAGCACTGCATGTGTGAGAATAAACAGAATAGAAACTAATTTTTTTTAATGTAAATAATGGGTTGAGGCAGGGTTGTGTAATGTCTCCAGGGTTGTTTAACTTATTTATTAACAAAGTGGTGAGATTGATGGTTATGGAAGGTAGAGGGGTGAGAATGAGAGAACAACATTAAGTATGAGAAGCGAATGTATTATTGTATGCAGATGATGTCCTTCTGGCGGAGTCACAAGAGGATTTGAAGGTTTTGGTGGAGGAATTTGTAAAAGGTTGTGTCGAGTTGGGCTTAAGAGTGAATGCGGGCAAGAGTAAAATATTATGGATGAAAAATGGGGAGGGGAGGGGAAGGAGTATAGGTGGGGGTGGTGAATTGCAATTTAAAGTGGGGAAGAAATTGGAGTGGGTTAGCTCATTTAAATACCTGGGGGTGAATTTTTTTTTGGAGGAAATGATAGTGTGGATGATAAAGTAGGGAATAGAATAAGAGAAGGGGAGAAGTGCTAGGGGGTTTGAGGGATATTTAGAACAGAGGAAGGTTGTCAAGAGGTGAAATTGAAAATGTCTGAGGGCTGCTGTGGACGGGTAGTTATGTATGGTAGCAAGGTTTGGAGGCTGAATACGAGGAAAAGAAAAAAGGTTGCTGTTTTCGAAATGAAGAGTATGAGAGCGGTGTGTCGTATAAGTAGAAGGGAGAGAGTCAGGAATGTTAGAATGAGGGAGATATGTAGTTGGAGAAAGAGTTTGTTTGGGAGAGCTAAACAGAGCATGCTGAGGTGGTTTGGACATGTTTGTAGGATGAATGGGGAGATTGGCAAAAAAAAAAAGTGCTCGTTTCGGAAATGATGGGTATGAGAGGTAGGGGGAGACCGAAAGGAGGTTGGATGAGCGTCGTCATGGGTTATTGAGAGACAGAAGGCTGAGCTGGGAGGAGGGTGTGCGGTTGACGGAGGACAGAAGTGGGTGGAAAAGTGGCAATATACTATATATATATATATATATATATATATATATATATATATATATTATATATATATATATATATATATATATATATATATATATAATATATATATATATATTTATATATAGTATTAGGAATGACTGTTTCTTATGATAGACACCACCCCACAATTGTGGGAGAGGTTGTATATATATATATATATATATATATATATATATATATATATATATATATATACTGGTATATAGGCGCGCCTTCAGAACTTTTTCACGCCAGCCCAATAACTTGCTTTTTATCGGGGTGTTGTTCGCCCCTGTATGGAGTATGCCACACACATCTAAGGTGGTACCACCAAAGTTTACCTAATAATAAGTTGCAGCAATCTTATAAAATTCCCTTTCTATTAGTGCGGAACTCAATTTCTTGAGATTCCTGAACCTTTTATGTTTTCGTGCTAAAGTCAGATACAAATAGTATTGTTGTCAGATAGAAGGTTGTCAAAATCATCAGATAATTCTCTTTTTCAATAAGTTTATACATTAAAAAAAGGTGTATTTTGGTGTATGGTAGCGATCATAGTTTGTTAGGAAGATGTTTAAAATAATTTTTAGTTTTTTTTTTATACCGGTTTAATAAAATTTTTGATACAAGCAAATTCAAATATGATATAATTTTCTGGGTTTAAATAAGTCAATTTAAAATTTAAATCATAATTTACACTAAAAATTAGCAATTCATATATATATATATATATATATATATATATATATATATATATATATATATATATATATATATATATATATATATATATATATATATATATATATATATATATATTAGTAATGGATAGAAGCTTTGCAACCTCAACCTCAACCGCAACTGCCGTTATAGCCTTTTAGACAACCACAGTTGCTTAATTTTTCAGCTTCGCTCCATCATATATATATATTATATATATATATATATATATATATATATATATATATATATATATATATATATATATATATATATATATATATATATATATATATAACCAAAAAATTTACCCTATTATATGGTAAATTTTGGCAAAAATCATGTAGTTAACAGTTGCAGGATAAACAACTTTTTTAATATCAACTAATTTATGGTAAAACTATATAATTTTTTTTTTTTTTTTTTTTAAACAGTGCTTAAGAAAATATCTTAATATTACTTCAGGCAAAAAAAAAAAAAGTTATTTGCTAATTTAATTTAGCGTTAGTTTAAGTTAAGCTATAACGTGTTTATTTAATTGTAAAAGAAGGCAAATATTATTTAAATTATGATTTATTCAAAATTACACTGTTAAACACTTTTAAAAATAGGTTTATTTACCGACATAAAATGGAAGCTATTTCCAATAAAAATACAGAATTTGAACATAAATTATGTAAAGTGACATCTTAAGGTTATAACTAGAACTTCAATTTAGAAATGTGACGTCATCCACAAACGCTGGATTTAGGAAAGAGTTTTTTTTTTCAATAGAAAATACTTAAATGCTGTAACTTTTCATTAGGTAAACTTGGGTTCCACTCATACAGCTCTCCTTTATAAGTTGGAGTCTAGGGCTTTTCGTCTTACCAGCTCCTTTTCTTTCTCTCACTAATTCTTTGCAGTCTCTTTCTTCCTGTCGAATTGTTGCGTCACTCTCTCCATACTATCACTATTGCAACGGACACTGCTCTTCTGAACTCTCCCGTTGCATACGTTCTAAATTGAGAAAGGCTCATGTGACATGCCAATTTTCGCAATCTCATACTTTCTGACCCCTGACTTAACTGCTATGCTCAATCTTTCATGTACCATATTGCAGAGTTTGTAGCACACTCCCTCTATCTAATTTTCCAATTTCCTTTGATTTGCAAGCCTTCAAACGGCGAGTATCGGGAAATGTCGGCCTTTAACTGGACTCGGACCTTATATATCCCCCAACTCTGGTGGAAATTGGTAGGCCTCTGGCCTTTGACCACCAGAGGATATATATATATATATATATATATATATATATATATATATATATATATATATATATATATATATATATATATATATATATATATATATATATATATATATATATATATATATATATATATATTATATATATATATATATATATATATATATATATATATATATATATATATATATATATATATATATATATATATATATATATATATATATATATATATATATATATATATATATATATATATATATATATATATATATATATTATATATATATATATATATATATATATATATAGTTTATAGTTTGAGTTTGTGGTGAGTGCAAGTGTTCTGTATGGGGTCCTGTTAGTTTTGTTTTTCTTGTAATGTGTCTAAATTTTAGTTATTCATTTTAAAGTTGTAAATATCTCTTGCTGGTTTTAGTGTTTTATTGTAGTGCTGTGTTTTTATTTAATTGCGATCTACTGAAGTGGTGTGGTTAAATTTAAACTTCTAGCAATTTTTATCCGACGGAAGTTAAGATAAGTTTTAGTCGCTATTTTTAATTTTATTTTTTTTCTTGTAAATATAATTGGTTTTATAAATTTTTTCCTTTTACTCTGATAATTGTAATTTTTAAATATTTTTTTTTTTTTCAATATATTGGGAGTAGGGGATTGGGAGTGTGAGTTGGGGTGTGAGTTTGGGGTGGTTTAATTAGCTTAGGGGTGGTGGCCTCTAGGAACTGGTGGTATCCTTATGTAGTGGGTCCCACCGTGAAACGTCACAGTTCGGGAGTGATTGAATATAAATAGTGAAGATGTCTGGAAGGAATGGGGGTTCAGAGGTATTAAAAGTGGGGACTCTAAATGTAAGGGGGGTGAACAAAGAAGAGAAGAGGGAAGAAGTGGGGGTTGTGATGGAGGAAAGGAGGTTGGATATTCTAGCATTAACTGAAACGAAACTGAAAGGGGAGGGGGATTTGGCATTTGGGAAATATAAAGGGATGTACGCTGGAGTGAATGAGAGGGTGAGAGCAAGGGAGGGTGTAGCAATTGTTATGAGAGATGAGTGGTGAAGTTGTGTAAAAGTGAGAGGTAGAATGGGGGCCAGAATAGTTTGGGTAAGATTAAGGTTAAGAAGGGAGTATTGGGTTTTTATTTGTGCGTATGCACCAGTGGTAGGAGCAAATGAAAGGGAGAGAGAGATTTTGGGAGAATCTGAATGAGTGTGTGGGAAGTTTTGATGGTAGGGATCATGTTTGTCTGTTGGGGGATTTGAATGCAAGGGTGGGGGTAAGAAGAGTGAATAGGGTAATAGGACCTTTTGGAGTGGATGGGGAAAATGAAAACGGAATTGAAATGGTTGGAATGTGTGCTGCAAGGGGTCTTATGATTGGGAATACGTGGTTTGAAAAGAAAGAAAATCATAAATATACCTGGGTGAGTGGTGTGAATGGGGAAAGGGGATTGTTGGATTTTGTGTGTGTGAGCTGGGAATGGAGGAGTAGGTTGCTGGATGTTAATGTGCTGAGGGGAGCTGCGATGGGTATTTCGGACCATTATTTGGTGGTGGCGAAAATAAAAGTTAAAGGAGGTTGGGAGAAAGTGGGAGGGAGGGGGAGGGCGGTGGAGATAGTACGAGTGGAGAGGTTAGAAGATGAGGAAAAGAGAAGTGAATACACAAGAGGGATAAGAGAGAAATGGGAGGAGGTTGGAGGGAGTGAGGTGGAAGGGGTGGAAGAGGAGTGGAGTAAACTGAAGGGAGCGTTGGTGGAGGTTGCGAGGAGAGTGTGTGGGGTGAAAAAAATAGGTAATGGTAGAAGAAAGGGGAGTGAGTGGTGGAATGAAGAGATGGAGAATATGATTAAAAGGAAAAAGGAGGCTTACTGCAAAGTTTGAGTACGAGGGAGGGTAGGGATTGGGAAGAGTATAGGGAGAGGTGTAGGGAGGTGAAGAGGGAGGTGAAGAGAGCGAAAAGGAGAGTGGGAGAGGAGTGGTGTAGAAAGTTGGCAGAGAATTTTAAGGAAAGGAGTAAGATGTTTTGGAAGGAGGTAAATAAAGCGAGGAGAGGGAGAGAGGAGGGGTAGAAGGAGTGAGGGGGGAGGATGGTGATGTGGTGCAAGGAGAGAGGGAGGTGGGGGAGAGATGGAAGAGACACTTTAGTGATTTGTTGAAGGGGGTGGGAGGCGAGGAAGTAGTGGAGAATAATGAGGGGATGTTGTTAGAAGAAGATGGTAGTATTAGTAGAGAGGAAGTGAGAGTAGCTGTGGGAAAGGTGAAGATGGGAAAGTCAGCAGGAATGGATGGTATATATGGGGAGATGATAAGGGTGGGAGCGGGAGTGATAGTTGACTGGTTATTAAGAATGTTTAATGTGTGTTGGGGAGAGGGAAAAGTACCTCAGGAGTGGCAGGATGCTTGTGTAGTGCCAATATATAAAGGGAAGGGGGATAAGATGGCGTGTAAGAATTATAGGGGGATAAGCTTGCTGAGTGTAGTAGGAAAAATTTATGGGAAAGTTTTGGTAGCGAAAGTGAAAGAATTGACAAGAGAGAGAGTGGGGGAGGAACAGGGAGGTTTTAGAGAAGGTAGGGGATGTGTGGATCAGGTGTTTACATTGAGAATGATTGGTGAGAAATTGCGTGAGAAAGATAGAGTGGGGTATGTATGTTTCATGGATTTGGAAAAGGCGTATGATAAGAGTTTGTAGGAGGAAATTGTTTGAGGTTCTAAGGGAGGGGGGAGTGAGAGGTAGATTATTGAATGGAATTAAATCATTTTATGAAAACTGTAGAGCGAGGGTGAGGGTGAGGAGGGAACTGTCTGATTGGTTTAACGTTGGAGTTGGCTTGAGGCAGGGGTGTGTTATGTCTCCGTGGCTCTTTAATGTGTTAATGGATGGTGTTGTTAGGGGGATGGAGAGGGAAGGGAAGGGTATTAGGTTGAGAAGTGGAGAGGGGGAATGGGAGGTAAATGTCTTGTTGTTTGCGGATGATGCGGTGTTAGTGGCAGAATCTGGGGAGAAGTTGAGGATGTTGGTGAAAGAGTTTGTGAGGGAGTGTGCGTCAAAGGGATTAAGGGTAAACTCGGCAAAGAGTAAAGTGATGAGGATTGGGGGCGGGGATGAGGCAACAAGAGGGGAGGAATGGGAGGGTGTTGAGGTGGGGGGAGTGAAATTTGAGGAGGTGGAAGAGTTTAAATATCTGGGAATGCTTGTGGAGGGGAAAGGGGGAATGGATGGGGAAATAAAGAATAGAGTGATGGAAGGAATGAAAGTGATGGGAGGACTGAGGGAAGTATGGAAGAAGGGGAGAATATCAAAGGAAATAAAGGTAAGAATGTTTGAGAGTATGTGTCTGCCATCTGCAATGTATGGGTGCGAAACATGGGTGATGAATGCTCAAATTAGGAAAAGATTAGAAGTTTTTGAAATGAAAGGACTGAGGGCTATATGTGGGTTAAGGAGGGTAGATAGAATCAGGAATGAAAGAATAAGAGAGATGTGTGGATGGAAGAGGGGAATAGTGGGCAGAGCGGAAGAGGGTGTATTAAGATGGTTTGGACATATGTGCAGAATGGATGAGAATAGGATGGTGGGTAGAGTCATGAGATCCGAGGTAGAGGGAGGAAGGGGGAGGGGAAGGCCGAGGATGAGGTGGATGGATGGGGTGAGGGAGATATTGGGGGGGAGAGGTTTGAATGTGGACGAAGGTAGGAGAGTTGCGGAGGACAGAGTGAGATGGAGGGCAGTGGTGAGGGGGGAGGGGAAGATAGAGTGTAGATGTGTGGGTGTAAGCGAACTGTGACGGGCACCACCCCACGTGAGTGGGAAGGGTGAAGGGTAAAATAAAATAAAATAAAATAATATATATATATATATATATATATATATATATATATATATATATATATATATATATATATATATATATATATATATATATATATATATATATATATATATATATATATATATATATATATTTATATCGGTAAAAGGTCAACATAAAATTCGTCATGGTCAGGGATTACAAAAATCTGATACCAAAGAGATCAGAAATATTAAGAAATCTACCATTAATATTATTAAAGAATGAACGGTGGACGTCTGCAACAGCTGATTTTGAACCAGCGAAAAGAGATGAGAGAAAAGATTTCTGAGAGAAGAATGAGGTTAAGTTTGGAAATCAAAAGCTTTCTATATGTAAAACATGAGATAGTAAGAGATACACCGAATTGTTGGTAAGATAGATAACGTGTCAAAAGCAAGTTAAACTAAAAATGACTTACAATACCACAAGTTACGGCAATCATACTGACGGCCTAAGGAAATGATCTGTAATAATAAAATGCTTTCAAATTCTTCCCATAACAAGACAATTGAAAACTTTTGAAATAATAGGGGTTGAAAGCAAGAGATCTACAGTTGAAGGGTTGAATGAGATGCTACTGATTCAGTAAAAGTTGAAAGAGACTACGCTTCAAAAAAGGAAAGAGAAACTACAGTTGATAGGCAGAGAGGAAACAGTTTAACAAGATTAAGTGCAAGCTCGAATGAGCAAGTCTTAAAAAACACGGAAAGTATAACGACAGTACAACGTGACTCATTAGTGTTAAGATCAGAGAGAGCATAAATCCCTTCTTTAGAAATGAATTAATTACGCATAATTTGCAGTAAAAGTGGAGAAGGAGGAATGGCATCTATATCTTCTAAGTGAAATTTAAAGACAAAGATTTGAATGAGCAAAGGGCATCTTTCTTCTAAAGCTGTGGAAGGGAAGGTAGCTGTGGAGATGTCATGTTAGAAGAAACAAGAGAATTTGGAAAGAGGAAGGAAAAAAAAAAAAGTGACAACTGAAATTTTGAGAATGAACGGGAAGAAGAGGAACCAGAAATATTATAATGCTTTACAAAAAGAGAAATTTTTGGTATTGCAAATAGATTTAATACATATATATATATATATATATATATATATATATATATATATATATATATATATATATATATATATATATATATATATATATATATATATATATATATATATATATATATATATATATATATAGAAAAGAACAAAGTGCTTTAACTAAAATGATAGAAATTTTATGCAAGTTTATTTTAGGGTATTTAAAAACGCAAAATAATTAATGAATAAAATTCAAAAACAAATTTTGAGAGCAATAAAGATCAAATATTTATTTAACAATGTTGTAATTTAAAGCAAACTATTCACTTTATTATCTTTTAAATTCTAACTCATCTTATTTTGTACATAGTTATTAATTATGCAGAGCAAAATGGTCATTTATATTGGGTACGTCTACTTCCTTGGTACCTTTGGTACCTTTTATGGGATACCAGGCATTTTCTTTTTAATTTAAAATATATAAATTAAATCTTCAACCATTTGAATTAGATATTTAATATGCCTCTAAACATATTAACAAACTCTAGGAAAGATTATTACACTGTCTCAAATAAATCCCCCCAGTTCTCAAATATTTGCATTTTAGGGGGAGACTCAGGAAGTTTATTATTATTATTAACCAGAACTCAATTACATTTTTCAATTGAATTATTTGCGATTTTACAGCCATAATATTTAGTTTCTTTATTGGATTTCGTCAGACTTTGTCTTTTAAGCATTGAGGAAAAAAGAACGTATTCTTGTTTTTATTTTTTTATTTATTTATTTATTTATTTTTATTTTTTGCTTCGTGATTAACATTGTTCGACGCAATCAATTTAATTATCACAACATTCTCAATTTTAACAAATTTTTTTTATAATATTGTGTATTTTTTTTTTTTTTTTATTTATTATATATATATATATATATATATATATATATATATATATATATATATATATATATATATATATATATATATATATATATATATATATATATATATATATATATATATATATATATATATATATATATATATATATATATATATATATATATATATATAATATATATATATATATATATATTAATTTAAAACTTACTTTCCAACAAGGTCTCCAAGTGAAGATGAATAATCCTGTTCTCTTGTTCCAAGGAGATCTTCCTTATCAAGCGGCCTTTTGCATCCTTTTCTCAGAAGCGGTATTAACCACCTAGAAAGAATATACAATGCTTTAATATTTAATCATTTATCACCAATCACGGGTCGGGAGTAAGATGACCTAGACCCCCTCCTACCCCAGCCTCACCAACTCATATATGTTCACTGTCATGCATTGTGTATGGTAAACGCACAAATGCATACTCCATACTATATTAGCACCGTATATATATATATATATATATATATATATATATATATATATATATATATATATATATATATATATATATATATATATATATATATATATATATATATATATATATATATATATATATATATATATATATATATATATATATATATATATATATATATATATATATATATATATATATATATATTATATATATATTTTATATATATATATAATATATATAATATATATAATATATATAATATAATATATTTAATTATTTATATTTTATATATATATATAATAAAATAATAAAATTATTTATATTTTTATATATTATATTATTATATATATTATAATATATATATATATATATATATATATATATATATATATATATATATATATATATATATATATATATATATATATATATATATATATATAATATAATTACAAATTTTGTACTACTGGTAATTAAAAGCAAATAGTTGTAACTTCAAAACTAAGTTTAAGGTAGAGACATATCCGACATCCAAATTCGGATACTTGCAGATACAAACAAGTACGTTGTTTTTAAGATACAGATATCTGACAAAAAAAAATAACGTATATAAAATATCAAGCCAGATTCTAATTCCAAATGTGAATTTTAGTTTACATTTAAATGTTCAAGTTACAAGAGATATTAAAAGGTTAGGTTAGGTGAGGTTAGGTTAGGATAGGTTAGGTTAAGTCAGGCTAAATTAGGTAAAGGTTACGCTAAGTGAAGAAAACAACTAGTGGCACAACATAAAGTAATTTGGACAACCAACCAAAGATGAAATTACAAGAGGAAGAGTGATGGTTCTAAGAAACTTCCAGTGGTATTAATATCGATGTATCAAGCGTGCCGTTGGTTTAGGTTTCTAAAACGCATAAAAGGCTAAGAGGGATGGAATAACGCCTGAGAATATGATACAGAAGAGAATAAGGTTCATACAGGAGGGTTGTGTAATAATTGAGGTTTAAGGTTTTGGACGAAATAATACCAAAATTTTACAAATGTTAGTACTACTATTACTACTACTAATAATAATAATAGATTGAAATCGTAAATTGTACATAGTCAATGAGTAAAAGAAATAACACGGTATAGTTTTAAATAATAATAATAATATTTATTATTATTACAATTATTATTGATTGCTATTATTATTTTTTATTATTTATTAATAATATTAACGAATGATTATATTATCATTGTGTTATTATTCTTGTAAATATTTTATTATTATTATTGAAAATTAAATTATTACTTTCTGGGCAGATATAAAACTGATTATTTATTTATTTGAATATAATTCTAAAACGTGTATATATATATATATATATATATATATATATATATATATATATATATATATATATATATATATATATATATATATATATATAATATATATATATATATATATATATATATTTATTATTTTTTATATATTTTTTATTTAATTCTTATTTTAATTTTATTTATTTACTTTTTGCAATATTGCAACATATGCATACGTATACCCTCTCTAACTCTCGTCCTAACCTTTTATTTCTTTAATGTTTCAAACTACAACTTTTTTCACAATTTACGACTACATGGTGGAGCCTGTGCTGCCTATATTAACATTAACACTCCTGTGACACGTCTCGTAAATCTTGAATCTCCTAATTTCGATGTTTTATGGCAAAATCTGTCTTCCTATTACTACAATTATCTTGTGTTTCTGCCACTGCTCCTCTAATGGAGCAGATTTTCCAGTTCTTTTTCAATATCTTAGTACTTCTCATTAGACTGTTACTTCTACTCATCCAAATACTGAAATCCTCTATTTAGGGGATTTCAACGTACACCAAACACACATATGGTTGGGCTTTTCTTATACTGATGCAGGTGGGAAGGAGGTCAAATCCTTCAGCTTTCTCAACGATCTGAAGCAGTTGATTAGGGAGCTCACACACATTCCAGATCGTCCTAACCAGTTCTTGAACACACTTGATTTACGCTTCACCACTACTCCTTCTAGATATAAATACACCATTTTCCCTCCTATTGGTAACTCTGACCATAATCTTATAGCTCTTAGTTATAATGCTTTCTCTCCAACAGCTCCACCATGCCCTTAACGTATTTTCTGGCACTTCAGTCGGGCTAATTGGGGGCAATGCGTCGCTTCTTTGCTAACTACCATTGGAATGAACCCTGCTTTCCTCAAAATCCATGGTTCAATGGCAATTTTTCTCTTGCCCTTCGGGAGAGAGACAAAGCTTATCGTGAATGGAAAAACTCTCCTTCTCCTATCACTCTTGCTAATTTTCATTCAACTCGGAATCGTTGCAGGGATGTTCTTCGACGGACTAAGCGTACTTTCACTAAAAGGAAGTGCGCTGACCTCCTTGGTTCTCCTGCTGATAAAAATTTATGGCCTTTTGCCAAAAATACTCTAATAACTTTTGTAAATCTACGTTTCCTCCTCTTATTCGCTCTGATGGTTCTGTAACTAACACTCCCCCTGAAAAAGCTAATCTTTTCGGCCTCCTTTTTTCATCTAATTTCACCTTGCTCGATTCTGGCATCCCTCCTCCTACTCTCAGGCGTCCAATGTCTCTACATGTGATTACTCATGATGGGGTGCATGAGATCCTGAAATTTAAGAGCGTTAGGGAGGCCAGTATCCCGGATGGCATTCCCCTCGTGTTCTGAGGGGTTGTGTTTTCGAATTGGTGACTGTCCTCGTTCACCTATACTCTCTATGCCTTAATACTAATACTTTTCCTCACTGCTGGAAGCGCGCATATGTTCAGCCGATCCCCTTAAAAAAGGTAGCCGCTCTGACCCTTCCAACTCTTCCTCTCACTTGTATTGTCAACAAATTTTGAAACTCTCAACTCTCCTTTCCTGGATCATTTGGAGTCTCGACGCTCGAGGTCAACTGATGACATACTTTCTTCTCTCACTAATTTATGGCCTTCTGTCCTTAGGGACTTCGGGGAATCTTGTATGGTGGCGTTTGACATATCCAAGGCCTTTGACCGGGTATGGCATGCGTCGCTACTCTCTAAGCTCCTTTCCTTTGTTTCCTCCTCCTTGCTCACTCTTGTCTAGTTTTCTCTCAGATCGTTCCATTTCGGCACTTGTAAATGGAGCGAACTCTTTCTCCTTTCTTGTCAATTGTGGTGTTCCTCATGGTTCTGTTTTAACTCCAACTTTATTCTTACTTTTCATTAAAGACATTCTCAACTGCAATTCTAACTCTGTTCACTAGTATATTGATGACTCCATTTTTCTACTCACTTCAAATCTGCTCCCTTTTTGCTTCTCTTCTTGAACTTTCCGAATCTATTCTTGTTGATCTGGATGGAATTTCCCGGTGGGGTCATAGCAACCTTGTGAAATTTAAATCTTTAAAAACTCAACTTCTTCACATCTCTCTCGAAAACACCTCCCAACTTTTCTATCTTCTTCGATGGCTCTCCCGTCTCACCTGTAAATAACATTAACATTCTTGGTCTAAACATAAACAATAAATTGTCTTGGAAACAACATATTACAGTAGTTGTTCAGGCGGCCTCTAAAAAGCTGGAAATTCTGTTGAGGTTGCGAGAATTTTTCCCTTTCGAGCAGTTACTTCAATTATATAAAAATCTTATTCGCGCTTATATGGAGTACTGTTCTCACATTTTGGGGGGGAGCTCCGGTTACTCCCCTCTCCTGGATAAGGTTGAGTCTAAGGCTAGGATATTAATAATCTGTCCCCTACTTTCAAACTCTCTTAACCTTCTATTTCTGAGACGTGACGTTGGCTAACCCTCTATTTCTGGCACTCTCTCTTTTCTATAGGTACTACAATGTCAGGTGCTCGAGGGAATTGGCCTTTCACATTCCACCTCGTTGCACAAGGGGTGCCCTACTTTTGCACGAATTTTGTGTGGATGTTGAAAACCCCATGATTGCCCGTTGTGGTGCCTCCTTTCCAGTCACCTCTGTTTTGTGGAACTCTCTACCATCATCTATTTTTCCTCCTGTATTTAATCTTCCTCTCTTCAAGGTTTCCGTCTATGCCCACCTGAGAGAAGTGTGTTAGTTTCGGGTGTTGTTAGTTTTTCTCCCTCTTTTCTCTTTTGTATGTGCCCCCTCCTTGAAAAGATCTCTGCCTGTGAGTGATGGTAAACTGTAATATATATATATATATATATATATATATATATATATATATATATATATATATATATATATATATATATATATATATATATATATATATATATATATATATATGACATAATTATGCAAATAATTCTTACCCTTTGAATTAAAATCTCACCCCAAGGTTACTGTATGATTCATCTGCCTTTATTAATTACAGTTTGAAAAAATGTTCATCAGTTATTTCTAAAATTAGTAAAGGGTGAGACAAATATATTTCATTTGGATTACAGGACACGCGGAGATAACACCATGAATAATAAAATTATTCTTTTGATATGCAATTCTGCTACTTTAAAATATTTAAAAAAAATTTTTTTAATATAATAATGATACCGATTTACAACTTATGGGAAGATAATTAAAATCAGTGATGGCTTTTCGTCAAATGTTTAGCCCTAGATCCTGATTCAAGATAGGTCTAGTAGGATATCAATTTATATCCGAATCAAGGGTGTAGTAACATAACGATATCGTCGATCCAGATAAGCATAACGGTCTTCTCTGGACGTGCGTGCAATGTTGCATTCTCAGGACCTTCCTGGCCTTTATTTTGCGGTTCACGGACCCCTGCTTTCTCTCTCTCTTTCTCAATCTGCCGAATTGAACTGCAAAAATTGTCAGGAAAGAGAGTGAGGTGAACGTAGCAATTCTGCGAACTCAGGTAGCTTCTTGATACCGATTTTGGGGGTTCATGAGTGCAACTTAACTCGAGTGTAATTTCGATGGGTTGAACCCCCAGGAAAGAGCGCGAGGTCAATTTGATAGGTGTGATTTGCAATTGTAAATCAAAAATCCCGTTAGGCTTATTTGGATCGACGATATCGGTATGTTACTACTCAAGGGCTGAAATACTCTTATTTACTAGCCATGTCATTATTCCCTGATCATTATATTCTGATATACAAAGGGTATACTTAGGATACTATAACACAGAGTATTAGCATGATAGATAGGAACAAATTGAATTGGATAGACTTAGACATAATTGTCCATTAGTTACAATAATAAATATTAATTATTATTAATGATTATAATTATTATCATTTTACCACGAAATATCAATCATAGTCTCTTATCAAGAGTTATTTTATCCTTACTTTTTATTAATTATTTTATTTTTTTTATTAAATAATAATTTTTAAATTTATTTTAATAATTATTTTAATTTTTAATTTATAAAATATACTTGCTAAAAAAAAGGCAAGAAAGAATAATATATATATATATATATATATATATATATATATATATATATATATATATATATATATATATATATATATATATAATATATATATATATATATATATATATATATATATATATATATATATATTTATATATATTGCATAGCTAATTAAAAACTGAAAATAAAAATAAACAAAAAAACAAATAAAATAAATATAAAAAATAAATAAATATCACACGAAGACCGATATTATTATTATTATTATTATTATTATTATTATTATTAATATTATTATTATTATTATTATTACTTAAAAAGGATAGTTATTTCCCTCACACACTAACTACAATGTATGACTTCAACTTTATTATTATTATTATTTATTATTATTATTATTTTATTATTATTACTATTACTATTATTATTATTATTATTATTAT
>SEYY01001051.1:360912-378412 GCA_009176605.1 Armadillidium nasatum
TTTAGAGAGAGAAATAATGTGATCTTTCCAAGAAAGATCACGAGAAAAAGAAACACCAAGAATATTAAGGACAGATGAAGGTTAGAGTTGTTAGTGTTTTCGAAGAAAGATGGAGGAATTGAGCTTTGGTGGCATTAAAAATATATATATATATATATATATATATATATATATATATATATATATATATATATATATATATATATATATATATATATATATATATATATATATATTTAAATAAATGAATATCTAGCGCTGTTCGGAAACAATTGCAGAAGGTTATCGAACCGAAAGCATCTTCCCTCTAGCCTTCCCTTCTCGCTTCTGCCTTCCAAGCAACCAGTTGTGTCTTCTGTTTCATACTTATTTAACCGGCAAATAAAAGCCTAATTAAGTCATCATACAAGTGTTCAGTATAAAATATTAATAAATTTATAGGTGTCTCTTAAATATACAATTAACTGTGATCGTGTATTTATGCTTAACCATCAAAGGGGGCCTTCCAAGAGATGGCCTATAACTGGTGAACTCGGAGTGTAATATCCCATCCACTATTCTTCAGTGGCATTTTATGATTTCTTTAAGTGCAGTGTACCGCATCATACGTTTTTACTTACGCTTTATTTTTCGCTAATTTACATCTATGCACATTGGAACTCGTACTTGCATGTAACCTGTGACGTCATCATCATTTACAAGAAGCTTTCTCCTTCTAGCCGCCTCATTTTTTTTCGGAGAGGGTGGGGGGAGGGGTAACTGAATAATGGACGCTGTTCCCGCCAAAAGAAGTAATTTTACCGGGAAAAACCTCAAAGGGAAAACCATTATAAAAAATGTAAAATGTAAAACATATCTGTTTTATATTATATTGTATTATATTTTCAATAAAAAAAAATTTTTTTTTTTTTTTTTTTTTTTTATTTATTTTAATATATTTTAATATGTAATATTTAAAAATATATTTCCATTTTAAATATATAAAATTTTATATGTTATTTCAATATGAATATGTAAAACTTTAATAATAGTAACGTTGAAATTTTGTTAAAAATAATAAAATAAAGTGGAAAACCAGCTACTTTTCTTACACTTTCCCAATATTGAGATAATTTTCAGAAGGTATAGGAAAAAGTAGTCAACTTTCACTTTATCCAAGAAGCCGAAGAAGAAACCTCCACTACAAGACGTCCCAAGTAAGTAGAGGTAAAAAGAAGCCACTCCTACAGCAACCGAAGAAGACGTCCCAGAAGAGGAAGTTCCAACGCCTCTGCTCCCAAAAGGAGACCCAGTTTGGCAGACCATTTGCCCTCGACTGTGGTTCCTCCTTTGAAGTAGCCTTCCATCTGAGGCTGCAAACGTTCCACAGGCCTGAAGAGAAGTTGTGGCTACCACACGCCTACCAGTCGGCATTCCACAAGGGGACATTAAAAAACACCCAGCCTCCTGATTTATCCCCCTTCGCGCTACACACAATATAGGGACCTCCTGCACCATATATTGGTATCTCCAGAGATAATTAGGTCCCTATATAACTGGTAACACTGGGCTATATATATATATATATATATATATATATATATATATATATATATATATATATATATATATATATATATATATATATATATATATATATATATATATATATATATATATATATACACGAGACGAAAGCCTCGTAAAGCAAATGAACGTCAAGAAAGTTCTCAGAATCCATTCACCGGTTCGACATCGAATTCCTTGGTCTCCTTGTGTAGGAATTTATTCTCTTAATAGCCTCTGAAGTAGTTTTGGAGTGTTTTCTCTGGCATGGTTGTGGCAGGTTTAGTATTCAGTAAAGTCAGCTTACGGGCAGTCTGGACTGTGTCCTCTTCCACCATCTTTCCGAGAGAAAAAGTACGAATTGATGCTTGAAAGATTTATTTTACACAATCCAAGCATTAACTTTTGCCCAAACATACCTACGAATTTTGAATGTGAGTTAAAATGAAATTAGGTAAATACAGTTATTTCTAAATAATATTAATTATAAAGTAGTGGATAAAAGAAAGAAGATAGAGAAATGAAAAAGAAAAAAAACAAAAAAAGAAGAAGAACAAAATAGAAAAAGAAGAAGAAGAAGAAGAAGAAAAACAATAAGAACCCTTTCCTTATATACATTCAATTAAAGCCAAAATAAAATACCAACGCAATGTGCAAAGAAGATTGCACATAGTTTTAAAAGAGTATAATAACAGCTTCATAAAAACTCTAATAATAATAAAACTTGTTAAATTTCACAATGCCAACAAAATATTTCCACTCAAAAAAGAAAATAATAATAATAATAATAATCTCTTAAATAAATATTAAAATTAAGAAAGAAGCGAATCTTTTTCTTAATTGGCTTATTATCAATAGAATAAAACGGACTTGGAATAAAGGCCACTTGAGATTAATAGGACAGATTTACATTTAAAAATTTTGAGATTAATAGGATAAACTTTTAAAGAAACAAATAAGATTATTATAACGATTTGTTTGAATTTATAGGACAGACTGGGAATAAAATCCATTGAGATTAATAGGACAGACTAGGAATAAAGTCCATTGAGATTAATATCACAGACTAGGATTAAAATCCTTTGAGATTAATAGGCCAGATTAGGAATAAAGTCCTTAGTGATTAATAGGACAGACTAGGAATAAAGTCCTTTGAGATTAAAAGGACAGACTAGGAATAAAGTCCTTTGAGATTAATAGGACAGACTAGGAATAAAGTCCTTTGATATTAATAGGAGAAACTGGGAAAAAAGTCAGTTGAGATTAGTAAAGCAGATATAAAATAAAATATTTTGAGATTAATATTAAAAATTTATATAAAGAGCAAATCGGGATTATAAAAAAATATATTTTTACAAAATCAATTCTTGATTTATGAAACAAAATTATAATATCTCGACATTAATAAGACAAATTGTTTTAAAGTTATTTAAGAACAATAGGATAGACCTGAAATAAAATAAATTAATAGGACATTTGTTTTAAAGATATTTGAGATTAATAGGACAGACTTTAAATAAAATAAATTAATAGGACAGATTTGTTTTAAAGTTACTTAAGATTAATAGGACAGACTTGAAATTAAAAAAAATAATAGGACAGATTTGTTTTAACGTTATTTAAGATTAATAGGACAAACTAAAAATTAATAGGAAATATTTGTTTTAAAGCTATTTAAGATTAACAGAACAGACTTGTTTTGAAATAAATTCAGATTGACAAGACACACTTAATTAAAATAATTTGAAATTATAGGACAGACTTAGAATAAGTTTACTTGAGATAAAGAAGACAGATTTGCAATAAAGTCAATTGAGATTTATAAAACAGACTTGTAATAAAGTATTTTGATATTAATAGGACAGACTTGATATAAAGTTACTTGAGATTATAGAACAAACTTCGAATAAAGTAGCTTGAGATTAATAAGACAAACTTGATACAAAGTCGCTTGAGATTAAAAGAAAGACTTGATACAGTCACTTGAGATTAGTAGGACAAACTTGATACAAAGTCGCTTGAGATTAACAGGATCAACTTGAAATAAAGTAGTTTAAGATAAATAAAGTCGCTTGAGATTAAAAGGACAGACTTGCAATAGTGTGTAAAAAATAATACTTATTTGATATATATATATATATATATATATATATATATATATATATATATATATATATATATATATATATATATATATATATATATTATATATATATATATATATAATATATATATTTTTTTAAAATCACATAAATAGTAAAGTATATTTAACAATGACGCGAAATTTAAATAATTTTTACTAAATTATATTTTTTGTTTACATAATCAATTATTATTAATTTACTGTAACATTTTTTTTCCTTACTTTATTTTAATAGGCAAATATTTTATTAATATTTTTATTAAATCATAAATTCTTTATAATTTTAATATTCTCTAAATTTTTTATTTATTTATTTTTTTATTTTTATTTTCATTTTATTTTTTATTTGTTTTTTTGGTTTAACTTTTTCCAACAGTAGTTTTGATTTAGATCATAATCGAAATAAACTATGGTTATTCTACAAGTCTATGGGTTGTTCTATTTGTAACTTCTTTTTCCCCCTCAAACACTTGCGAATTACCCTAAAAATTCGGTAAAAAAAATTTACACTTTAATACTTCGATATTTGGCGCGAAAAAAATCAGCTGATTGCTACTTGTATGACTTATAATTATATCTTTATATATATATATATATATATATATATATATATATATATATATATATATATATATATATATATATATATATATATATATATATATATATATATATATATATATATATATATATATATATATATATATATATATATTATATATATATAACGAATGTTTTGTGTGTTGTATGGTAAGATTTGATATGGTATGATACTCCTTCAGGTTTGGAGTTGAAGACTTTCGGACTAGTCTAATATATATATGAAGAGATCTATGGTATCTGCTTCTATAGGAATATAAACCTTACATAAGGTTTTGGCAACGGACTAAGGTAAACAATTATTAGGTTATTATCTGACTGCGATTTTGGATAGGATATTGGAACACACATACACTCTATATGAAGTCTTTACGCTCCTAAATTATATTTAGGATCCGCTTTTAATAGTATTTGTTAAAGAAGATCATGCTCCTTATGATAACAGTTCTTTTATTTAAATGTTTCTCTGCTCTGGTTTTTACTTTTAATATCCTTGATTTATGCGCTAATAATATATAATGCACTGTTAATATCAAAGTATCTATGTGTGATAATAATTAGTTCATGTATTAACTATACATTTATTAAAAGTCTAACACATATAAGAATCAACAATAATATTATATTTAGCACAAATGGAGTATTATGGTTATGGTATTCAATACTTTTAACCAGATGGTTTTTGCCAAAATTTACCATATAAACAGGTTATAATATATATATATATATATATATATATATATATATATATATATATATATATATATATATATATATATATATATATATATATATATATATAATATATATATAAATTGTTTTCTTAGTTCTTTTAATGAATTCTAATTTTTTAGGGTAAAATAGGATCGATTTAATATTCTATGTTGAATACGCCAGTTTAAAATTTTATTAATTTAAATTTATTTGCATCAAACTTTTATTAAACTGGTATATATATATATATATATATATATATATATATATATATATATATATATATATATATATATATATATATATATATATATATATATATATATATATATATATATATATATATATATAATATATATATATATATATATAACTTTTAAAATATTTAAGCACCGTTCGAACAAACTACAATCGCTACGATACACCAAAATACATCTTTTTTTAATGTACAAACGTAATGAAAAATAGAATAATCTGAAGATTCTGACAATCCCTATCAAGCAACAATACTATTTTTATCTGACTTTAAAACGAGAACATAAAAGGTTCAGGAATCTCAAGAAATTGAGCTTCACACTAATAGAAAGGGAATTTTATAAAATTGCTGTAACGTATTATTAGGTAAACTTTGGTGGAACCCTCTACTCAAGGTCAGTTTAGATCGAAAATGGAAGGCATGTTCACCGGATATCTTAAGAATTTGAAGAAAACCATGGGTGGTGGTGAACATTGATGTATATTAAAATGATGGCTTCCATTGCTCGTCAGTCAAATCCTTATGATTGTTCCAACGCTCTCACCCCTTTTCTGCATTCCCGTCGTTTACTAGAAGTCTGACGATTGCGTTACGCCCAGGAATATTCGATCTGTGGAATTCCTTCTTCATGGATTTTGTGCTAACTGGGTTTTAAAATTTGTATTCAGTTAAGAAGTAACTTTTACAACTGTTGTTTTCTCATTTTTTGTCATAATACTCCACAATGCTCCTCTGTCTCTGTCCCTGTCCCAAATTTCAACTTACTTCCATGCTGATTTTTATTGTATATATTTCTCCGGAAGCACAATATGCTCTAATGATCTTTGAAACAGTACTTAGCCATACTTCAAATAATTCTGCCAATTTTTACACAGACACATCTGCTAGGAGGACAACTAACAATTTATCCTCTTTGAAACTCTTTAAGCCCAGGTATGCCTAACTTCTATCCACACATAATATTAACAACAAAGAAAATGAAGCTTCTTAGAGACGTTATAGTTGAACTATCACACGAGCTCCTGTGGCTCCCTCTTCCATTTTGTGTAACCGACGTGTTCATATTTACACATTCTTTCTTTCTGCTGTTTCCATATTTTTGTCAAGCTTATATATATATATATATATATATATATATATATATATATATATATATATATATATATATATATATATATATATATATATATATATATATATATATATATTACAGTTTATTATCAGTTTTTCACCACGTTTCAAGGAGGGGGCATATACAAACAGAGAAGAGGAAGAAAACCCACTCAGACCAGAACTTAACGAAAATTCCTCAGATGAGTGCAGACGGAAGCCTTGAAGAGAGGAAGATTAAATACAGGAGGAAAAATAATTGATGGTAGAGAGTTCCACAGAATAGAGGTGGCTGGAAAGAAGGAGGCACCACAACTGGCAAGCCTGGGGTTTGCAACATCCACACAAAATTCGTGCGAAAGCAGGGCACCCCTTGTGCAACGAGGATAGCGCAATGGTGGAGCAATGCGAGAGGCCAATTCCCTCAAGCATGTGCCATTGTAGTACCTATAGAAAAGAGATAGTGCGCCAGTGTCACGCCGCAGAGAAAGAGGGTCAAGAGAGTTTGAAAGTAAGAAACAGTTTATTAATAGTTTAGCATAGACTCAACGCAATCCAGGAAAGGGGAGAAACCGGAGCCTCCCCAAATGTTTAGAACAGTACTCCATACAAGGGCGAATAAGACCCTTTATATAAGTGGAGTAAATGCTCGGAAGGAAAAAATTCACGCAACCTGAATAGTACTCCCTATATATATATATATATATATATATATATATATATATATATATATATATATATAATATATATATATATATATATATATATATATATATATTATATATATATATATGTTTGTTTTTTTTTTTTTTTTTTTTTTTTTTTTTTTATTTTTTTTTTTTTTTATTTTTATATAATTTATTTAAACAATTAATCGTTCTTTTTTTTTCAAGTAATTCCGAAGCTCTTTTTATCACCCTTCGTCCCTGTCTCCAGGGGAAACCGTACCTTCTGACCCTCCATAATTACGCTCCTGTCTTCAGTTAATCTTTATAAATATTAACTTAAAGCCTTCACCATTTGAGGGAATGGTGAGTATTATCTGCTTTTCCTGATACTGATGGTTAACCTTGTCTTTATAGTATCACCCTCTCTACCTACAGAAAGGCCGATATCACTTTGTCGGTAACTAACTTCTTTTAGCTTTTTTTGAACTTAAGGATGCCTTGACTAACGGCTTATAGGGTGTAAACCTAACTTAAACTGATTCAAATTTTATGATGAGGTGAAGTATCTTTAAGAATTTCTTTCTATTCTTTCAACTTTTATTTCACGCTTTATAAGATAAGGCAATATACTTATTTCTTCTCCACTATACAAGCCTTAAGCAAATTCATTCACTGTTTGAAGTCATGTATGTTTCGAATTTTTTTACAATACTGTGAATCATATAAAACCTATTCTCTAGACTTAACACCAAAGTTTGCAAGATTTAACTAACAGTGTGACGCTCAAAAACTTTATTAAACTCCTCCTGTATGGGTTCTCTTTTATTAGGCTTAGATATTTCTTGCTTCGTGTACATAATTCGTCACGTCTGTATTCATAATTTCAAATGTGCCAGTTGCAACGCCATCTACTTGGGTCAAACTTTCATGTAATTCCACACAAGATACAGCAAACATTTGGGGATATCATACGGAGATGGTGGACACTTTCTCAGTATTTTTCTATCAAGGATCAAATCTAGTTCTTTGGGCAATCCTTTTCTCAGTGGGATTTTTGAAGTTGTTGAAATTGAAAATTGTTTAACTCCTTTGTATGTAAAACAAACTTTATTTAGTGAGATCTTTTTCATAGATGTTGCCTCAAGGTATTTTTTTTATATATAAAAAGTTCACATCTCACGGCATTTGCCCTATTCGAGGAGAGGAACTTTTCTAAGTAGTGTATACCTATAGGATTCACAATTGGGATTGAACTGGCACCCCTCAAGCACGTGAGTCAATCACTCTACCGTTTGAGCCACGGTAGATGTGGTCTCAAGGTATGCCTTATGTTTGAATGAAGCAAAAAGATGGGAAAATTATTCAGCAATGGGATGAAGAAGGATGCTTCTACTTAACTCTAACACTTCAAATGCTCAGTGAAAGTATCACATCAGTAGAACGTCACCTTTGTCCACCCCATATATATATATATATATATATATATATATATATATATATATATATATATATATATATATATATATATATATATATATATATATATATATATATATATATATATATATATATATATATATATATATATATATATATATATATATATATATATATTTTTTTTTTAAATTACCATAAATTTTATTAAGTGAAAAGTTTGATTGCGTAAATTCAATTTTCATCAGCTGAGTGTGAAATAAAATAATAATAATAATAATAATAATAATAATAATAATAATAATAATAATAATTATCCTAAAAAATTATTTTTATTATTATTATAGTCATTTTGTAAAACAACAATTTAAGATAAAGATGTAGAATAAAGATGTAGAAGATTTTTTTCTTTTTTTTACAATACTGTGAATCATATAAAACCTTTTGATTCTCGGCTTGTTTTTATACCTTTTTTATGTATGAAGATCCAGTTTAATTAACAAGTTCATCATAACTTTAAAGGCCTTCTACTTAATTAGAACTAGGTTAGGTTAAGTTAGGTTAGGTTAGGTTAGGTTTTAGGTTAGGTTAGGTTTTATAGGTTTTTGGGCCTAAGCGCTTCAGAATATTTGGTTGTAATTGAACCCCTTTAAGTCTATGGAGAGGAGAGCATCACGGGCTCTCATTGTGTGTAGACGTGGTTCAATCTCTCTGAACTCGTGATGGCCTGAAGGGTAGTATTTTGTCTGCCTGGAAGGACGGCATATCCCCTCGTCGGTGGGGTCCTCTCTCAAAAAAACAAAAACAAAACAAGTCTATGGAGATTATGTTTAATATTTCAGGGTTGGAATCTTACAGATCTTTTATTTAATAGCATTACACCCTATTAGACCTATTATGTATTACACAACTTCTCAGCATCGTTTACAGAATTTTTAAAGAAGGTTGTTTTTTTTAACCTGTATTTTTTATAATCCTCCGATAAATGGCATAAAAGATTTCGTTTTGCAGAGTTTGGAGTTGAGAAAAAGAATGAAAGAAAAGAAAGAAACATTTTAATTTTTTACTACAAAGAAAGAAAAATTGTGATTTGTATTCAGAGAAAAAGCAGAAGCTTCTGACCTTGCTGCTGATGAGCTACAACTCCATTGTAGAGATTAGACTGATTCGCAACATTTTAGTACAAGTTTCACTATTTTTCTTACCAAAGGTCCTTACAATTAGATAGAGAAGATTTTACCGAAATAATTTTACGGTCTAAGTGTAAAAGAAAATGAGGGAGAAATATTTGAAACTGTTTAATTGGAGAGATCCAGGGTTATTACGGCCTTTATTATTTAAAGATATGCTACTTTTATTCCTCGTGGAATTCGGGCAATTCCAATATGGTTACAATTATCCAAAGAATGGTCATAACCTCTATTTTTTTTTTAAAATAAATATTGCAAAAGAAAACTTACCGAATGGTAAACACGCTTATCCTTATTAACTTTTTATGTTAAAAATATAAAACAATTGTATTTTGTATGCAGGGTAACATGTCAGCTCCTATCCCCTTCAACCACAGACAATACACGTAAGTAATAAAACCACATATGTTATGTGGTTTTATTACTTATTAAAGGGTATATAGTAGCTGACATGTTACCCTGTATCCGAGCGCAGTCAGGGGAGTCCTTTGAATTAGTCATCATGACGGATAGCAGACTTTAAATTGTAAGTATAGACGTATGAATTGGGCTTGACCTCACACAATAGTTTAAAAATTGATCACGCACCTCAAAAAAATTGAATTGAGAACCCCATTATTAAATAGTGAGTTAATACCATTAAATGAACGGTTTTATCAAATGATGAACAATGCAGAGAACTTCTGATATCTTGAGGTGTATGAAAATTTGGGTTCCTGCAGTGATTTAAATCATACATTTATCGAAAGTTCTGTTTCGTGAACCAACCTTGATGATTTATGCAATGAAATATAAATGTTTTATAATTTAATTCTATCAAAAAATGTGACTGTCGTTGTGTAATATCTTCTCACGCTTCTATTGCATTGAGAATTTTATTAAACATACCAATTAAAATAGTCTTGAATAAGATAAATTTTTTCAATATTAAACATACCAATTAAAATAGTCTTGAATAAGACAATTTTTCAATATTAAACATACCAATTAAAATAGTCTTGAATAAGACAATTTTTCGCAAGGTTAAATTTTTTTGAAATAAATTTTTGATTAATGGCACTGGAAGCTTCGATAACTTAACTACTTTTATCAATCGAACGTAAAATTATTCAACCTCAAAATTATTAAAATGATTATAAAAAATTTGTAGCAAATATTAAAGGAAGAAATTTGCTTTCCAATTCATTTGTAGTGTAAGTGCTTGCTTAATGGGTGGAAGTTTTTAAAAATATGTGATAAATATACCTATATATATATATATATATATATATATATATATATATATATATATATATATATATATATATATATATATATATATATATATATATATATATATATATATATATATATATATATATATATATATATATATATATATATATATATATATATATATATATATAGCTATATGATACTTCTACCGTATTTCTTCATCTTATTCCCTTTTCCTTTAATTAAAACTTATAAACCTTGTGTGTAACTGATTATTCTCGTGTTTCTCGTATAATCGTCCTTTTCAAAATCCAGAATCTCATGTTTCTTTTAACTCATGTCTGAAACATGTTTAAACTAGAAACTCTTGTCTTACTAATAGATGCAATAATCTTACTGGTTCCTCTTCCTCGCTCTTTTTTCAGGCAATTTTCAAAATATATCAACTTCAACTTTGCTTCTGCCACTTGTCCTCTATGTAGTTTCTTTCAACAACACAAATGTTTCACCTTCTGGTAAAGGTGAACTTTTCGCTCGAACAATGTCTCTAATTCCAATATAGACAACTCTGGAGCCATTCTTTTATCTCTACCTCCCTCCATATCATTTATGACTAATATTGAATGTTCTATTATATGATTAGATTTTTTTACCTCTCTCAGCTTAATATCAATAAGGTGTAAGGTCTTAATTTTATCTCACCTGTGATTTTTAAAACTTGCGTTTCTGAGACATCACCCTGACATAAAAAACTGTTTTGTATATGGCTATCAACTCCAACTTTTCTATCTTGTAGAATCGTGATTCTGATTCAGCAAGTACTTATAAAAAGGGAACCCTCCTCAACCCTTGACTATCGTCCTATTGGTTTAACCCCAGTACTTTCCTAAGTTTTCTAATCTATTCTTATTGGAAAGTTTTTGAGACTTTTCAAATCTTTTAAATCTTATCTCAGATTGCTAGTATGCTCTACTAATGATCTTTTATCTCTTTTTCTCTGAATCTTGGTTCTATGTTCTACGACATTTTGGTGAATCATTTGCTGTAGCCATGAATGTATCAAAAGCTTTCGATAAGGCCTGGCACAAAACTTTGATTTCTAAACATCCCCCTTTGATATCTTTCTCTCCATGGCCTTCTCACTGATTTCCTTTCCGGTCATTCTACAGTAGCTGTTGTAGATTGTCACTGTTTATCATTTAACTCCTTTAACAGTAGTGTTGCTTCTCAGGGTTCTGGCTATCTAATAACCTCGTCTGTCTTGAAAATCTGCTACTAAATTTATTTTCCTGTTTATTTATCCCGAATTCTACAGACTAACATAAAATTTTTGACAATCTAAACTCCGTTATTGTTTGTCTCAAATCGTCATCCACTGTGACTTCAGTGTTCAACATCAATAATGGATGTCATCTTGATTTTCAAGACACAACTGGTAAACTCGTTTTGCATTTCTCTATTCAAGCAACAATTTTCAATACTTTTATTAATAATCTTCACCCCCCAGGAAGGACTTACGTCCTGTCAGTATGATCTTTCGAGGAAGATCTTTGGGTTTTACGGGCCCACGGCGGATACCACTGGCTGGCTAAACCTATCGCGGATGCCGGAGATTATTTCCCATCAGTTACAAGAGCACTTCACTGGTGTACTCGTTTAACGACTGAATCATTCGCAGAAGCCACTCACATTTTCCGCCCCAACCAAGCCTCGAGCCCTGGTGCTCTCGCTTTCTAGACGAGTGCTCTACCGTTGTATTTTCTTTATTTTAAAATTCAATTTTAATATTTAGGAAATTTATTTTTCTTTGATTGTGTTATGATTTATTGAATAATATTTTTTAATGGTAATATGTATCAAGATATTAGGAATGAAAAAGCTAGCCCTCCTGATAAGGCTTGTCTTCTATCAAAGCTTACTTTTTGGTACGTGACCAATATATATATATATATATATATATATATATATATATATATATATATATATATATATATATATATATATATATATATATATATATATATATATATATATATATATATATATATTCTGATGATAGTAACTGCATAATTAATTATTAATAAATTAAGAATTAACAATTAATTACGAAATGCCCCTAGGGTAGGAATACCCCTGGGGTAGGGGATTCCTGAACTTTTGTAAGGGAGGCTATTTCCACTCCTCGGTACCATGTTATAAGATGACCCTCAGGGATTTGGTTAGATTAGCCCCCAGGGGTCTACAGGAGCTTTGTAATTTGTAATTTAAATTTTTTTATATTATATTGGATTGGATTGATTATTTGCTTTTTCTAACCTACAAATAAATATTTAATTTATGAATATTACATATGAGTATATGAGGGTCCACATATGTAAAGTTAAGATTCAGGGGGTCCACATACCTAAATAAGACTCAAGGGGTCCATACGTAGAGTTAAGTCTCAAGGAGTCCACATACGTAGAGTTAAGAAAGACTCAGGGGGTCCACATACGTAAAATTAAGAATCAGGAGATCCACATACGTAAATTATAACTCAGGGGGTCCAGATACGTAAATTATAACTCAGGGGTCCCAGATACGTAAATTAAGACTCAAGGGATCCACATACGTAAATTAAGGCACTTTTATTATTGTTGGAATCCAGATACGTAAAGTTAGGAGTCAGGGGTCCACATCCGTAAATTAAGATTCAGGGGTCCACATACGTAAATTAAGATTCAGAGGTCCACATACGTAAATTAGGACTCAGGGGGTCCACATACGTAAATTAGGACACTTTTATTGTTGTTATTATTATCTAAGAAGAAGTCAATCATTCTGATTTTGTTTTTTGTCTTGCTGTGCCTATGTTCCAAATGCATGGCACAAATATTTTTCCCTCTCCGACCTGTGAGTGGTGGGAACCTAATAAAAAAAATTAGTGAATAGTTAATTATATTGTAGCAATAAAATGTTGTCCACGACCCAATTATATTTATATTACATACCAAATATTCTTTCCAGGTGGTTAATCCCGCTTCTGAAAACAGGATGCCAAAGGCCACTTGATAAAGAGGATCTCCTTGGAACAAGAAAACAAGATTATTCATCTTCACTTGGAGACCTTGTTGGAAAGTAAGTTTTAAATTTAATATAAATTATCTTAATTTAATGCCAAGAATAAATACTTACTTCATTGAATTTAAATTTACACCTTAATTTAATCTTACACGGGTATTTTGTCTAAGTTGTTTATTTTTTATCTCTATATATTATGGGAATTTTGGGATTTCTAGTCATACTCATTTTCGGAGGGTTTTTGAAGGCTTTAACCTTCATATTGGGAGTTTTTAACTCTTATTTTGAGTATTTTGACGTCAATTTATATATTAATGTTACATTTCATTGGTGTTTGCTCTTATCGACAACAGATAAGAAATGGTTGGAGTAAAAGCAAATACTGAACTTTCGCAAAAATAACACACCTACTAGCAATATGGTCTTTCGCCCTTTATTCAGCAAATAACATCTGTGTATAGACAGTCTTATCGAAAAGTAGATTTGGATGAGAGGAAATCGATCTGATTTTTGTTTTATTTTCAGACATTGCTTTTTTCACAATGTATTTGAGGAATATGTATCTACCGGTTGTGACAAATCCCTACTATAAATTACTATAAATCCCTACTACACATAACGTTGCCTACTTATTCTGTACTCATAAAGTTATCATTCTGAAGCACAGCTTAATTAATGTTTTCATATAGAGTTCAATTGTTGTTTTAATATCAATATAATGTAAATGCAAAATATAATTATATATAATACAATTAATATAAATGCAAAATCTAGTTTTCCCTGTAGTACAGGATAGAGATTTTAGGTATATATAAAATTAAAACATTTTATTTTATTCAAATATGAACGTAGTTTCCTACACTGCAAAAATTGTCCTAACGAATCTTTGGGACAAGTGGCAAAAATGTCACAACAAATTTTTTCAGTTATTTTCTTATTAGAAAATAAAACTGTGAAGTAGCTTTCTTATGCTTAGCATGCCTTTTCCCTATCGAAAATTTTATTGTGACATTTTTTGGCACTTGTCCCAACGATTCGCTAGGACAATTTTTCCAGTGTAAGCAAACTGACTTAATTTACTTATATCTAAAATCGGGTAAAAAAAAAAAGAAGTTATTATAACAAATAGGCCTAATATAAATAATAGTATATTTCTTCCGCTTAGAGCTAGAATCTCTCTCCTCTACTTGAGTTATACTGAATCCTCTTTTCCCCTCTTCGAAATTTGTTTCGGGGTATACAATACCCCCGAAAAAAGTTTGGAGGTCAATGGATCACGGATTGAATCAAAGAAAATATTGAAGAGTTTCTCCATCAGGCTTCTTATAATGCCTCATTAGGTCTCGTGTTATTTATCCAGGGTGTTTAAAAGAGATATGGGAAATTTAAAATATTAAATAGTGTTATTAAAAAAATTATCTTAAATAAATTTATTAAGTCCATTTAAATTGTAAAAGACTTGTCGTTTATTAATACACACACGAAATTCTTTACGAGTAGCCTCCACAGTTATCATTTTTTATAAAAATCTTTGATATCAAAAGAACGTTGCTCACCACCATACATGATAACTAAATAGCAAGATGGCGTGAGCTTCTTACTCAGTGCTACCAATCCCCCCAGGGTTACCAACACAAATTTCAAAAAAAATTTCCATTTCCCTGAATTTAAGGTTTAAGAAGTTTTTAAACCCGTCAGCGAAGAAAACTACATTACTATCAAAAAATTCTTATGAAGATTGCCTAATTTTTTATATAATTTCATCATTAGAGTTCATTTATTTTTCTTTCTAGAAATTGGGAGAAAGAAATTGAGCTTTCCAAGAAACAAGGTCGAAAACCGAATTACATCAGAGCTTTGATCAAATCATTCGGCTTATCATACTTTATATTTGGGCTTTTTGCATTCGTTGAACAATGTGTATTCAGGTACTTTTAAATAATAATAATAATAATAATAATAATAATAATAATAATAATAATAATAATAATAATAATAATAATAATAATAATAATAATAATAATTCTCAGTCAGTCGTATTACTGTGTAAATCTGTACTATCGCTATAACAACCTGCACTTCTTTTCTGAATTTTTCAGTCGCATACTACCTCCATTGAGAAGGGCTAGTCCGGCACGCATTTCTGCACAGTTTCGTCCCATTTACTCTCTAACCCTAAACTTAACCGCTATGCTCAATCTTCCATTTCCTCTATGGATAAATTCTGGAACACACTTCCTTTTTATTTATTTCCCAACTTACTTTAACTTTCACACATTTAAACGCCGTGTATGTCAGACTTTAATCTGACCTTTCTTCTTTCAGATCTCTGGTGGAAATTGGTTCACTATATATATATATATATATATATATATATATATATATATATATATATATATATATATATATATATATATATATATATATATATATATATATATATATATATATATATATATATATATATATATATATATATATATATATATGGTGAAAGGTGAAAGGTGAATAGGAGATAAAAGAGAGATGGAGAAGATATCTTAATGAATTATCGAATGAGGACATTGGGGAGGGAGTAGTAGGGAATGATGGGGAGAAGGGATTAGGAGAAGAGGAGGGAAGTATTAATAGGGAGGAGGTGGAAGTAGTGGTGGGATATATATAAAATAAAGGCGGAAGTCGGCGGGCATGGACGGTATATATGGGGAGGTAATAAGGGAGGGAGCTGGGGATGTCGTTGATGGCTAGTTAGAATGTTTAATATGTATTGAAGTAAAAGTAGAGTACTTCAGGAGTGTTAGGATGCTTGTATAGTGCCTATATGTAAAGGGAAAAAGGATAAAATGATGTGTTAGAATTATTGGTGGATAAGTCTGTTCAGTATGATAGAGATGATTTATGTGAGGGTATTAGTGTCGCGAGTAAGATAATTTATGAGAGGGAGAGTGGGTGAGAACAAGGGGGCTTTAGAGAGGGTAGGAGTTGCGTGGGCAAGGTTTTCACACTGGGAATGATTGGTGAGAGATTGCGTGAGAGAGAAAAAGTGGATTAAATGATAGAGTTTGTAGGAAGAAGTCATTTGAAGTACTGTGGGAGGGGGTGAGTGAAAGGAAAATTGTTGAAAGGGAACAAAGCCTTTTATGAAAATTGTAGAGCGAGGGTGAGGGTGGGTAGGGAACTGAAGGAATGGTTTAACGTAAGAGTTGGGTTGAGACAGGTTGTGTTGATGAATGGTGTTACGGGAATGAAGAGAGAGGGCCAATGGAGAGGTAAATATCTTGCTGTTTGCGGATGATGCAATATTGGTGACGGAGTCTGGGGAGAAGTCAAGAACGTTGGTAAAGAAGTTTGTGAGGGAATATACATCTAATGGAGTGAGTAAATCCAACATAAAGAAAAGTAATGGGATTGGTGACGGAAATGAGGTGGTAAAAAGAGGGCAATAGGGGTGGAGTTATCGAGGTAAGGGGTGAGAAATTTGAAGAGGTAGAAGAGTTTAAATATCTAAGAATTCAGGTGGAGGGAAAAGGGAGGATGGAAAGAGAAATAAAGAATAGAGTGATGA
>SEYY01001051.1:383412-385912 GCA_009176605.1 Armadillidium nasatum
GAACTCTCTCGTCGCATACCGCCTCCATTGAGAAGAGCCCGTGCGACAAGCCTTTCTACACAGTCTCATCCTTTCTCTGTCCAACTCTCAGACCCCAGACTTAACCGCTATGCTCAATCTTACATATACGCTACTGGTAAAGTCTGGAACACACTCCCCATATCTGTTTTCCCAACTTTCTTTGACTTGCATACTTCAAACGCCGTGTATCTGGACATGTTGGCCTTCTTCGATCAGGATAAGATTTTTCCAACTCCGGTGGAATTTGGTAGGCCTCTGGCCTTTGCCCACCGGAGGATATATATATATATATATATATATATATATATATATATATATATATATATATATATATATATATATATATATATATATATATATATATATCTTTTTCAGAATATGCATGCCAGTCTTTCTGGGGTACTTAATTCGCTCTTTTAATAAAGCCCCGGGTACTTCTTCAAGTGAAGGGTACTTTTGGGCACTTGGTATTGTATTGTGTACTCTAGGAATCCTTATGGTTCACCATCCCTTCTTCTACGGAGTTCAGTGCAATGGAATGAAAATTAGGATTGCCAGCTGTTCACTTGTATACAGAAAAGTAAGAAATTATATATATATATATATATATATATATATATATATATATATATATATATATATATATATATAATATATATATATATATATATATATATATATATATATATATATATATATATATATATATCCACTATATATTTCACCAGGGCTGAGAAATTACTGGAATCAATGCCATTTTAAAAGTCGACAAATGGCCGACATGTCCCGATAGACGGCGTTTTAAGGTGTGAAATTCAAAAGATTTACCAGCATTGTATACATGTAAGACTGAACATAGCGGTTAAGTCTGGGTTCTAAGAGTTGAACAGAGAAAGGATGAGACTGTGTAGAAAGGCGAGTCTCACGAATCCTTCTTTGATTCAGAATCCTTCTAATGTGATAGCTATAATATAGGTAGAATAAGGCGACAATTCAATCGGCAGAAAGTAACTTGATAGATTTAGCGAAATCGAAATATTTGATAAGGAGAAAAGTTATCGACTCTTCCATTCCAAGAAGGAAAAGTCATTGCCAATGGTGAATATTGTAATCAAATAAAGCGATGATTTCCGAGAGAGGATAAAAAAATTATGTGATCCATTATGGAGCTTAGATAGTTAAAGAATTTAGAATAGTCAGAGTTAGGAGATAGAGAAACAGGACAAATGAATTTTGTCACAGATTGGCAAATTGGTAAAAAGAGACTTCAGAATACTTCAGATTAGGAACACGAGAACAAATGTCGTTGCTCACATATACCCAAAATCTGCTTTGGCTAAAAATTGAGGATATTGACAGAAAGAGGAGACTGGGCAAGGATTACTGACAGAGCACCCAAGCACCTGAGTTTCAGTGAAAACTAAGACGTTAGGTAGAGTAGAAGAAACATAGTGTTCATGTAGTGTATTTATAGTGCTTAGGAAAGTAGATATTCGAATAAAGTTTTATAAATTAATGAAAGAAGGAGATCGTGCACCATAGCATATAGACGACGATGTCTGGCTGCACTACCCCTCACCCTCACTAGAGACCGCCAACCTCCATGCATTGATCGGAAGAGGAGTAAACGAGAGTTATTGCTTGGATTTTGCCCTTTCAAACATCCCTTATATTCAGAATTGTATGCTTCAATTTCATCCTCTTTAAAATTTGTCGAAGGAGAGTGTTCAATTGGGTGCTTATAAACCCGTGGAGTGCATGAGAAAAAGGGGTATGGGATGTGGGAGGAGGTACAGCCTAAACCTGTTCACTAAGCACAACAGTTTATGATCGAGAATACTCTAGAGATACCTGTGAAGGAGAAGCGATAAAGGTACAAACCAAGGAACAACGAAGTGCAGAGGAATATTGTAGCTAAAAACCACCCTCTATGAAGGAAGCCCAATAGAGATCCTTGCATAACTTCTGACGGTGCTTACGACCTCCCTATATATATATATATATATATATATATATATATATATATATATATATATATATATATATATATATATATATATATATATATATATATATATATATATATATATATATATATATTCTCCTATTTTTAAAGGCATTGCGGCTAAGTACAAAAGCATTGGGTCAGACCACCATTGGTCAATTGGTAAATCTGCTCTCGAATGATGTTAGCAGATTTGACACAAGCGTCATTTTTATCCATTATTTATGGATTGGTCCAGCACAGGTATATTATATATATATATATATATATATATATATATATATATATATATATATATATATATATATATATATATATATATATATATTATATATATATATTATTATATAGCCACTATTATCGTGGAATTATATATGTATAATACATATAACTGCTCGGGGAATCGAACCTGGGTCCAAAAGATGGAAGTAACGGTTAGCACAACGGACTTCCATCTTTTGGACCCAGGTTCGA
>SEYY01001051.1:388412-398412 GCA_009176605.1 Armadillidium nasatum
ATATATATTATATATATACTTAAAATTTTGTTTTAAAAAATTTTTTATACTTTATATATACTTAAAATTTTTAAATAAAATTTTAAATAAAATAAATAAATAAATAAATTATCAACCCCTGTTCTTTTATCAAATTTTATCTCCCCACCTCCCTCACTCCACTCACACCCCCCCCCCTCCTGACCTCCTCCCAAAGAACTGAAAATATATACACTAGTCGGAAATATTTCAGGACCAAATATTTGGCTTGTAATATGAGAAATTACTTTTAAACTGAGTATGTATAAATTTCCTTAGGTTAGGTTAGGTTAGATTAGGTTAGGTTAGGTTATATTAGATTAAGTTTGGTTAGATTAGGTTAGGTTAGGTTAGGTTAACAATTTTGCAACAAAATCAATATACGTAATATTCGAAATATATTTTTATGTGCTACCATTGGATGATGTCTACATTTGTGTTTATTCTTTAATACGTGGAATACAAAGGCGAAATGAACTATTTCTTATTCACTATTCGCGGGTCGGTCGTGCATGTACCATGCATTTATATCTTCAAAATTGTAAACCGTATACTATAGTAGAACTTGTTTTTAACATGAATAATACTATGTTCCATATTAATTGCAGTGTAACTATTTTTAACAGACTTGAAATTGACATCATATTGAAATCGAATTACTACAGAGCAGTTAATCTCACCCTTTTCTTCACCTCCTCCAAGATTATTCTTTTTATATCATTCCTCGCGTACGTCCTCTCAGGGAATATCCTCACGGCTGAAAAGGTAATTTAAAGATTATTTTTCTTTTTTCCTGCTATTAATCTATATAATATTTGTTGTCTAATGTTTGAATGTATAAAAAAAAGTCACAGTAAAATTTTCAATAGAGAAAAGACCTGTTAAGCATAAGAAAGTCGCTTCACAGATTTATTTTCTAATAAGAAAATAACTGAAAAAAAATTTGTTTGGACATTTTTGCCATTTGTCCCAACGACTCGTTAGCAAATTTTTTTTGCAGTGTACTAAATATATGTGAAGAAGGATTATATAAAAAAATAATGGGTAAAACTTGTAAGACACTGCAGCTTTCAATATATGTTAAAAATATGGTTGTTAGTACGTGGTTATTTGATAATTGGTAAAGTTTTAACTTTACTTGTAAATAAGACCAGTGGTTAAGTCCGTAAATCTATGAAGTACTCTTATCACTTCCGGATACAAGAATCTGGTTTTAGTTTTGTTTTTGGTGAAAGAAAGGACACTAACTTTTTGTTTTATATTTAAGCTTTGCACATTATTGAATAAAGAGATTTAATTTAATTTTGATTATGATTGAAGAACTTCAATTTACTGTTTTTCTCAGATATTATTATAGAATTAAATTTTCACCTATAAAAATTGAAGTTTTCTTTTTTTAAAGAAGATTTAGGTATTTGTAATCCGATAAAAACTTGCATAAATAATTACTTGAAATTCATTGATCTTTAATACCAATTTATTTATGAACTTCAATTATCAATATTGAAGTTGTGGAACTATGGAAAGGTGAGGGTTTTAATATCCCCAACCCATCCACAACGTATAAAAATATATAATAGATTTTTTTTAAAAAAATGCCTTAAGTTTCCCCCCCCCCCTATGATCTAAATTGTAAAACATTCCCCATAACTCCTAGAAGAACCCCACCCCCTCTCCTAACCCCAGTTAACAACATAGGCCCCAACGACCTACAAAGGTAATCATCAGTTATCACGTGATCTTTCTTCAGGTCTTTCTAACGACGTCATTAATCAATAACATTCGTCTTAGTATGACTCTTTTCTTCTCCTTCGGTGTGTCTATGGGATCTGAAACAATTATCTCCTGTAAGAGAATCCAGGTAAGAATCTCTGTTTATACTATAAATAATAATAATAATAATAATAATAATAATAATAATAATAATAATAATAATAATAATAATAATAATAATAATAATAATAATAATAATAATAATAATAATAATAAAAATAATAAAAAAATAAAAAAAAAAAAAAAAAAAAAAAAAATATATATATATATATATATATATATATATATATATATATATATATATATATATATATATATATATATATATATATATATATATATATATATATATATATATATATATATATATATATATATATTACTTTTTTTTAGAGTAACTTTCCTGCGAATAAAGGCACTTTATAAATAACTCAGGAATAAGAATGTGAAAAATATAATTAGGAAGATTAGCAGGAAAAAATATTAGAAAGACAAGGGATTAAATTAGGAAGACAAGTTATTAAATTAGGAAGACAAGGGATTAAAAAATCTCGAAGATATGCAAGTAAAATAATTAGGAAGGCAAGCAAGAAAAAAGATATTAGGAGGATAAGTTATTAACTTAGGAAGACGATATTAAATTTAGGAAGACCCAACCCAACATTAAAAAGATCTCGAAGAAATGATAGTAAAATAATTTGGAAGACAAGGGAGTAAAAAATTTTGAATAAGAAGAATTAAATTAGGAATTAAAAGATTAGGAAGACGGTGCAGTAAAATAATTAGGAATAGGAGGCGTTTAAATAAGAAAGACAAGGAAAAATCCAAAAATCAATAGGTTCCCTTTATCAAAAAATTTTTTTATCTATAGTTAAAGGTGAAATAATGTTTATTATTATTATTATTATTATTATTATTATTATTATTAGTAGTAGTAGTAGTAGTAGTAGTATTAATAGTAGTAGTAGTAGTAGTAGTATTTTGGATACTGTGTGTGAAGATACAAATGATTATCAAATATGAATTTTGCATATTTGAAAAGTACAGGGTGTCCCAAAAAAAAGTTTTATATCATTTCATCACATTTATATCTCAAATATTATTAAATTTTTGGAACACCCTGTAAATAATTTGATATGATTATTATTATTATTATTTTGTAGAAATTTTTAGAAATGGAAGAAAAAGAAGACTCAGATAGAGTGACTAAATCAGATCTCAGACCAAAACCTCAGGTATGTTATGTTGTTATGTTATGTATGCTATGTTATATGTTATTTTTTATGTAATGTTATATTACGTTGTTATTTTCTTATTTTGTTATGTTATATTGTGTTATGATGTTATATTACGTTATGTTATTTTCTGATGTTGTTATGTTTCGTATATTATGTTATGTTACTTTATTATGTTATGTTATGTAATTCTATATTCTTATGTTATATTATGTTTTTATGTTATGGTATGCTATGTAATGTTATGTTTTGTTCGTATGTTAAAATACGTTCTTATGTTATGTTATGTTATCAATGTTCATATGTTATGTTCTTATGTTATGTTATATTATTTATATTCTTATGTTATGTTACACTATGTAATGTTATGTTATGTTCTTATATTATATTATATTCTTATGTTATGTTATGATTCTATGCTATGTTATGTTCCGTATGTTTTGTTATGTTATATTATGTTGTTATGTAATGCTATGTTATGTTCTTATGTTCTTTATTATGTTCTAATGTTATGTTATGCTATATAAAGTTATGTTATATTATTTTCTTGTGCTATGTTATGTAATGTTATGTTATACTATGTTCTCATGTTATATTATGTTCTCATGTTATGCTATGTTCTTATGTTATTTTATGTTCTTATGTTATGTTATGTTCTCATGTTATGTTCTTATGTTATGTGTTCTTATGTTCTTTCTTTCTATACGATTGAGTTCTGCCAACCTTTCCTTTTTACTCCTAATTAATGTAAGTCTTAATTGAAAATTTCGTTTCTCACGGACATTTGAGGAGGGGAAATTTACTAGGAAGTTTCTTTCTATGACCCTCACGAAGGATCGAACCAGCACATTCAATCACGTGACTCAACCACTCTACCGTTATGCCATTGTTAATGGAGGTGGTTTATTAATACTTCTCAGTGTCATCTGTAATATGTAATGAACTTATATATATATATTTATTTATTTTATTTATTTATTTATTTATTTATCTGATGCAGAATTGCTTTGTCGAAGGATATGACGTTTGCGCTTGGTGGGACCCCATAAGTGGGGAGGACACCCTTAGTAAAGTTTCATTTTCGGTCAAAGCTGGAGAAATTGTGGCAGTCATTGGACCCGTTGGAGCCGGCAAGGATATATATATATATATATATATATATATATATATATATATATATATATATATATATATATATATATATATATATATATATATATATATATATATATATATATATATATATATATATATATATATATATATATATATATATATATATATATATATATATATATATATATATATATATATATATATATATATATATATATATATATATATATATATATATATATATATATATATATATATATATATATATATATATATATATATTTATTTATTTGAGTTGTTGGGAGTGTCTTATATTCTTTTACGTGCTTTAAAGTTTTAGTGTTTTAATGTATTAAATAAAATTATAATTAATAGAACAGAAGAGGAAAGTTCATCGTTTTTAAAGATAAACAATTATCTAAAGTTTTAAATTCTTACCTTTACACACTCCAAAAATTGTCCTAACGAATCGTTGGGACAAGTGGCAAAAAATCTCCCAACAAATTTTTTCAGTCATTTTATTATTAGAAAATAAATCGGTGAAGCGACTTTCTTATGCTTAACATGTCTTGTCTCTATTGAAAATTTTATTGTGATATTTTTGCCACTTGTCCCAACGATTCGTTGGATTTGTTATAATGGTGAATTTGGGCTGCGTGCCCTGTCTTTTTTTTTTTTTTTTTTGAATCTCGCTACTTGTCATGAGATTTCTTACATCTCCTTATCCAAATACTGAGATTTTTTATTTAAAGGATTTAAATATACATAATATTGGATTTTTTTGGGTCCTTTCATAATGATCTAGGATGGGAAGAAGCTGAATCATTCAATATTTCACTGATCTGAAGCAACTGATTAGATAACCTACAAATATTTCTTAATCGCTTCAGTTAATTCTCAAACACCCTTTACTTATGCTTCACTATAGTCCTTCTCTCCATTCTCTGTAAAAATTGTCCTAACGAATCGTTGGGACAAGTGGCAAAAATGTCAACAACAAAAATTTTAAAGTTATTTTCAGTAGTATAGGTGGCGAGAACGACGGGCAGATAAGCCTAACGTGATGTTGATTTGCATTTGCAAATTTAACCTCAGCTTCTTTCCTGAGGCTTTTTGATCTGAATTAGACCGGAAGTTGTTCTCAGGCACCTTCCTGAGGCCTTTTTGATCGGAATTAGAAAGGAATTAACCCTCAGACTCTTTCCTGAACGCTTTTAGAACGGAATTCCACAGAGACGATTCACCTGGAAATCGAACCAGAGTAGTTGTTGCCTCATCTTGTTGGGTTTTCGGTTTTCGAAGGTTCCTGAAAGGGAGGGACGGAGTCCCATCTCCTCATGGAATGGTTTCGAAGGTTCCTGAAAAGGGTGGGACGGAGTCCTCCTCCTTCATAGAAAGGTTTCGGAACACGGAGGTTCCTGAAGAGGGGGAACGGAGTCCCCCTCATAGAAAGGTTTCGGAATTCGGGTGGGGTTCCTCGCGAGAGAGGGGAGAACGGAGTCTCCCCCTTGTATAGAGATCCAGGAACACGGAGGTTCCTCATGAGACAGGGAACGGAGTCCCCTTCAAAGAACGGTTTCAGAATTTGGAGTAGTCACAATGATTTGCAAGAAATTCGGTCATGTGTAAGTAATGTTGATTTTTAAATAACTATTTAAATATGTTTCAATCACTTTTTCTTTGGTTATAACATGGGGAACTTTGAACTCATTTCCATAAATAGTATTTCCTACAAACATTAATTTCATTCAAGTATTTTTATTCGTATAAATATTACATAAAATAAATCAATAATACACAGAAATAATAAGGTCAATGAAAAAGGAATGTTTATATTATTTATTTATACAGCATATATATATATATATATATATATATATATATATATATATATATATATATATATATATATATATATATATATATATATATATATATATATATATATATATATATATATATATATATATTTACAATGGTAATATATGACCTTTGAAGCCATAAGGGACTGTTCTACATGAATTTTTTACAAAAATACGCTTGTTACCAGTGAATCTCATCTTCTTTGAGCTTGTCACAAGATTAACTCCACCTAACTTTCCAGGTTGATACTTTGTATTAGGCACATTATGATACATTCTTTCGCCATTACTACCGTTTAATTTATAATTATGAGATGATAAATCATTTATTCCCGATGGGACCTTTCGGGGTAATTCATCATTGTCTTCATCTACTTTTTCTATTTGTATTTCGTTCATGACCTTTACAGTGACGTCAGAGTCTTTGATGTCATTGTACAAAGATTCGTCATGATAGGTATCTTTTTCAGAGCATCTTTCAAGAGTTAATGCCAATAAGTTTTTGAAGCTAATAATATCCTTTGTTTCTTCATTAATGGTGAGTCCTTTTGCTTTAACGATGTGCTTTACATCCCCGTCTCCTGTTCGAATTCTAACAGCATACGATTTTGGACCTGTACATACAAAGGACTCGCCCCAAGCTCCATTTCCGTAATCATTAAGTTCATCTGTAAGCTCGCCTAAAAAGTTTCCTGTCTCGGGAACTTCATCATTTTCGCCAACGACAAAAATACACGAATCTGTATCGCAATACAAAGCTCTGTGTTTCACTTTATTTAGTAATTCATATAATTTGATGCGGGCATATGCAGTGGTGAAAGAGGCTATGGGAATGTTAGTAACTTTCGAAGAACGTACAGACAGATCATTTTTCACAGTCGTTACAACATATTTCGGACCTATTGGGATTACTTGAGTGACTTCAATATCGCTCTGGTTGATGAGTTCCCATACTTCTTTGTCACTAGAGCATATCTTATCCTCGCGAACAGGACAATTTTGTGCGAATTTACCCCATAATGAATTGAGACACAGTTTCGCTATGAAACGCATGCCAGGATTCTTCTTGATGTTATTGATGTCAAGTTCGACACCTTCCTTTTCTTTGAAAAGGCGTACGAACTCTTTTAACTTTTCCATAAAGTCCGGATCGTCTTCACGAATTCCTGCAGGAAGACCTGAGGCTTCAGTTTTAATCTTTAAGAAGTAATTAACATACTCCTCAAAAAGATACTCCTTTTCTTTAAACGACCATACTTCATAAACTTTGAGAATTTTGTATCCCATAGCGAGAGCTAGCTGGATCTCGGGTCGTAGTGAACACACCTTCAATAGATCTTTCATTTTCGTTATGCACACATTTCTGGCAGTTCTCTTTGGCACATAGCACACAAAGAGGGAACATTAGCTTCTTGTCGTTCCTAACAGGTAGTACAGGAATATTTAAATCTTGCGGAGGTAGAATTTTTACAAATGCAATCCCAAAATATTCTTCATTAATTCCATTTGTGAACGCATCAATGCTAGGCACCTTGTCACCAACAAGCTTCTCAGGGGCCCCACAGGGATACTTCATGCGTTTTTGTACGAAGGGGTAGAGAGATGTATAGTCCAAATACATAATCTTTTTATCAGGCGTTGGTGGATAATAATGAACAAATGGCTCAGTTCTACCACCAAATAACGAATCATCTATTACAAGTCTGTTATTCACTGTGTCATTACTGATACGGTTAGCATATTCGCCAATAGTTATGTCTTTGTCAATATGGTCAGGATCTTGAATATTTTGTGTCTTCTGAATCTTCCATTCACATTCCCATATTCTTACAACATTAAATCCGTTTTCTTTATACACTTGTTCTTGCTTCATGGTGTTATAATATCTATCTTCTGCAGAGACTTCGTCAAATACACCTTTGCCATTATCACACCCTCTATGACCATGCCAAGCACATCCATGATATAAAAAGACTGTTTTTACGCCATTAACATACCCAAAACCGTCAGGATACAACCAATTATTTTTAATTTTGAATGACTTCTCACCACCATTGCGGGCATGTCTTATACTTATGTTATTGATTTTTTCTTGATAGATTATCCATTTAATAGCTTCATAAGTAAACTGTTTTGAGTTCTCTCTTCCTAAAACAGTGATTTTATTTTCAGGCATGAATACATTCTTATAGATTGTGTAGCATAAGGATGCAATTGTTGAACAATCAACTAGACAGTCTATATCAAAGGCATTAATGAAACTTGATCTAAATTTCTCAAAGCAACGTCTCAAGACATTCACATCTGTTATACAGTAATTCATGCATTCTTCGAAAATATCGTATTCTTTGTTGTCAAAGCTATTGTAGTATTCTTCAAAGTCTCTTCTTTCACTCTGCGACAATTTACTAGTTTCAAAAAACTCTCTATTTGGTATTTTTCCTTTATAATTTAATTTATTTTCATTTAGAAATGTATATGGGAAGAATCCTTTTGAAACTCCTTGATCAGTGATGCCCATGCACTTAGGCATGTTCTTCAAGGCGCATGGTGTGAACAATAACGTGTCTCTATAGAGGATATTACCATTTGAACCCATTGAGATGATCTTGTTACCTCTCTTTATCGGTCCATCACTTATAGCCTTTGTACTAGGGTGCGTTAGCAAGGCAGCGTAGATGTACTGGTGATCGAACTTGCTTCCATTGTGAGCCGTTACAATTACTTTTGATTTCGAATGCTTGCTTGAAAAAGTCATTAAAAAATCCACAAATTTATTGACAGGACTTTCACTACCTTCTATCTTAAATACTCTTGTTCTAGGACCGCAGTGACTGCATATATTCTCGCCTTCTTTGTCTGTGCATAAATTACATATCATCTGGCACACTAACAAGTAAGGTATCATTTCAATAATTTTACGTCCTTTATTATTAGTGCCTTTATCTTGTTGGAACGTCTCTATGTCGTAGTAGCAGGTGAACACTTCAGGTTCACTATCTTTTTTCTTGTTGTTATTCTTCTTTTGTTTCTTTTTCATATAACAAATATGGTAATTCATCTTCTTTAGGTTCATATGATGTTCCGCATGCTTTACAATATGCTTTTGTACAGTCATGGCGGAATTCACCCTTACGGTTCATCTTTATTTGTGTAAAACATAGAGTACAATTTTTTATTTTCTTGCATGTATTGTTATCTTTGTGATTATCAAAGCAGATTTTGTTATAAAACTCACGGTTACAATCTCCACATTCGATGAAAATACCTTCATGGTCAGCTGAACCTCGACATTTGTCATTTAAACATTGCCTGCACCCATAATGATCGCAATCTAGTTTATGAGCTACGTTATTACTGTTGAATGTATAACAATAAGTACAGAAAATACCGTTTTTATAGGCATCTTTTTTCTCGGTGTTCGCAAAACATAGTTTTAATTTTTTCTCAGCTATAGCGTAATAATGATCATTACCGTCATGACCTATAATGTATAAAGGATCATTACGATCTTCATTTGATGGGCTATAAATGATTTTTACATCGGATCCTTCACCTGCAAAAACAATGATTCTACATTTCTCGACTTTCTCGATTTTCTCAAAATCAGTTGCAATGAAAGGGGCTGTATATTTAATCTTGCACGCTTTAGCAAGAGCAATAGCTTCGGTTTCAATAGTACCGGTCCGTATGTCACATGCCTCTAATCCTTGACGCACTGTTTTCCTATAAAGTATCACTGCCCTAAACGCGCAGCCTGTAGGGCCTTCTTTAAGATGGCCTTTAGGAATATGAGGGTGACCGAAAGAAAGATTCATAGGTGTTAATACGTGAGTGTTCGGCATCTTCATTTTACCATTTCCTTTAGTCATTCGGAACACTGTCGCTACTACTTTAAATTTAGAAAAAGTAGCTTTATCTCCTGACTGGAAAGATCCTTCTAATCGCTTCATCATTTCCGGTACAGTATTGGATGCAGCTACATCTCTCCATCTA
>SEYY01001051.1:403412-408412 GCA_009176605.1 Armadillidium nasatum
GATAGAACAGATCCTTGATAATTAATAGAATTAAATAATGAGGAATGTCATCTTTAACTATTATTGAGATGGATGAAAGGAAACCAGAGAGAAGGGTAGAAATCCACCTGTATAGCCTTTCTTACGAAAGCCATACTGATGATCAGAGATAAATTGGAAGAGTTGAGTTGTTTCCAAATCTACCTGTTAAGTATAGATACGTACATAAAGATACATAAGAGATACATAAACAGAACAACTATTTATTTCTAGATTCATAAAAGCACAAGATGGGAAAAACAGAAGACACCGAATTTAATTACAAGGACAATCGGCCTCGTTACGCAAATGAACTTTGCAGCAGCAGCATTTGACCATAAATTGAAGATAAGAGACAGTAGGAGGAAACAGGGTGGTTCTTGTAGTCAGTGGACACTCGAACCAATCTAGTTTCGGTTAAAAACAGGGGCTGGAGCTTTCAAGAAGAAAGACAGTGATCAATAAATGAAATTAGGTAAGGAGTTATTAAAGCCACATCAAATAATATATATATATATATATATATATATATATATATATATATATATATATATATATATATATATATATATATATATATATATATATATATATATATATACAAGGCACTCAGATTTTGATGGTCTGTAAGAATAAGTAAAGTAGTTTGGATTAGAAACGAAATCTACGTGCTTGGGCGTGAGAGAGAGAGAGAAAGGAAAGGCAGAGAAAAAAGAAAGAGAGAGAGAGAGAGTCATATATAAATATATATATATATATATATATATATATATATATATATATATATATATATATATATATATATATATATATATATATATATATATATATATATATATATATATATATATAACTGGATTTATAAATGAATAACATATAATAAGCACTGAATTTATAAATGAATAACATATAATAAGCATTGAATTTATAACAGAAAACAATAAGAATGAAATGGAATAAAATAAATATAAAAGTAATAGATAGAATTAAAATTGAAATAGAACAAAAATTGATAAAGATAACGGAAACGTGAACGTTTATTTATAAACATTAAATAAATAAAAACATTTAATAAACAAAAGAAGATTAAAAAGTCTGAATTGTGGCTAAAATATTTAAATAAAATTTAAAATAAATAAAGTGTAAATCAATAAAATAAATAAAGTAAAAATTACTAAAAGAAACTTGGCAACCCATTGTCGAGTGACGATGAGATTCATGAATTGTAATTTTAAAAGTAATATGAAAATAAAATAATTAAAAAAAAAAAAGAATGGATAGTAATAAAATAAAATAAATAAAATATAAACTCTAATTGAAATAAAAATAAAATATAAAATAATAAAAATAAATAAAGTATAAATAATTAAAAACTAGCTGGAAACTCCTCGTGAGTTGAGATGCTTATTCGCGAAATGTAATTTTAAATAAACGAAAGCAAAATAAAAAATAAATTAAAAGAATGAATATATATATATATATATATATATATATATATATATATATATATATATATATATATATATATATAATATATATATATATATATATATATATATATATATATATATATATATATATATATATATATATATATATATATATATATATATATATATATATATATATATATATATATATATATATACTTAATAAGAAATTATAATTTAAAGTTTAGTATATACCTTAAATACCGGAATATTCAATAGTCTAACACAAGTTCATTTAGTCCAGGATGATTGGATCACAAATTTGTTCACTATCACAATATATGAATGTTTAAAAGCCCAGACATAAACCTCATTTTATATGAATCTCTTGAAGAGTTGCCGTTAGCTTATAAAGTCAGAATCTTCGGTCTGCGAGTTTTCCTGTTTAAATTTAAGTCAGATAATATGAATTTGTTTGCATTATTTATATATATATATATATATATATATATATATATATATATATATATATATATATATATATATATATATATATATATATATATATATATATAATCATAGTAGAAATAACACGTTCATTTTAAATCTGAATTGTGTATGTTATTACTGAAATACATTAGTTACCGTAAGATACATTGTTGTTATTTTAAATATTTAATTTTATATTTCAAATACATATTCCGCAATGTTTTCTTATAATATTAACATTATTTGTATACTTTAAATTAGTTTAAAGATGTAAAATTTAACAGATGTGGATTGCAGCAAGAGTTAGGTATATATTAAATTTGCTGAAACAGTAAAATATGAAATTTTAGAGAAATATGATTTCTCTTTGTATTTACAGTCGTGAGCCTGTATAGGTGATCGATTGGCTTCAAACAGAGAACGCTGGTTCATACCGAGCAAGTAGCTGTATATTTAGGTTTTTCAATGTAGATGAAGCCGCTACGAAAAACACCATTAACCGACTCGAGATACTATCCTATCCAAGGCATGTCCTCAACGCTCTCCATTCTCCACCACTGCTAGTACTATTACTAATATATATATATATATATATATATATATATATATATATATATATATATATATATATATATATATATATATATATATATATATATATATATATATATATATATTTTTTTTTTTTTTTTTTTTATTATATTTTTAATTAACCTTATTATTATTAAAAATATATATATATATATATATATATATATATATATATATATATATATATATATATATATATATATATATATATATATATATATATATATATGTTAAAATATGTATGCTGTATAAATAAATAATAATATAAACATTCCTTTTTAATTGACCTTATTATTATTAATATATATATATATATATATATATATATATATATATATATATATATATATATATATATATATATATATATATATATATATATATATATATATATATATATATATATATATGCTGTATAATAAATAATATATATATGTATGCTGTATAAATAAATAATATAAACATTCCTTTTTCATTGACCTTATTATTTCTGTGTATTATTGATTTATTTTATGTAATATTTATACGAATAAAAATACTTGAATGAAATTAATGTTTGTAGGAAATACTATTTATGGAAATGAGTTCAAAGTTCCCCATGTTATAACCAAAGAAAAGTGATTGAAACATATTTAAATAGTTATTTAAAATCAACATTACTTACACATGACCGAATTTCTTGCAAATCATTGTGACTACTCCAAATTCTGAAACCATTCTTTGAAGGGGACTCCGTTCCCTGTCTCATGAGGAACCTCCGTGTTCCTGGATCTCTATATAAGGGGGAGACTCCGTTCTCCCCTCTCTCGCAAGGAACCCCACCCCGAAACCTTTCTATGAGGGGGACTCCGTTCCCCCTCTTCAGGAACCTTCGTGTTCCGAAACCTTTCTATGAAGGAGGAGGACTCCGTCCCACCCTTTTCAGGAACCTTCGAAACCATTCCATGAGGAGATGGGACTCCGTCCCATCCCTTTCAGGAACCTTCGAAAACCGAAAACCCAACAAGATGAGGCAACAACTACTCTGGTTCGATTTCCAGGTGAATCGTCTCTGTGGAATTCCGTTCTAAAAGCGTTCAGGAAAGAGTCTGAGGGTTAATTCCTTTCTAATTCCGATCAAAAAGGCCTCAGGAAGGTGCCTGAGAACAACTTCCGGTCTAATTCAGATCAAAAAGCCTCAGGAAAGAAGCTGAGGTTAAATTTGCAAATGCAAATCAACATCACGTTAGGCTTATCTGCCCGTCGTTCTCGCCACCTATACTACTATTTTCTTATTAGAAAATAAATCGGTGTAACGACTTTCTTGTGCCTAGCATACCTTTTCTCTACTGAAAATTTTACTGTGACCTTTTTGCCACCTGTCCCAAGGATTCGCTAGGACAATTTTTGCAGTGTAAATACGACATCTTTACTCCTATTGGTAAACCTAACCTCAACCTTATATCTCTTAATCTTCTTGCTTTCTCTCCAACAGCTCCATCCTGTCTTAAATTTATCATCTGTCCCTTTAATTAAGCCGAATGCAAAATATTATTAAGTAATGTGTTTTAGTTGAAATATTTTTAAAACGTTATTTATTATTATTATTATTATTATTATTATTATTATTATTATTATTATTATTATTATTATTATTATTATTATTATTATTATTATTATTTTATTATTATTATTAAAAATGAAGAATTTTTATTGATGAATGTGAATATATAGATAATAAGGGCTAGATTGTATTTTTCACTTAAATATATTTTTCAAACTATAATTTCATAATAAGACGAGTGTTTGTGAATAATGAGTCTGGCCTTTGAAATTTGAAAGTCGTAGTTGGAGCCGAACGTTTTAAAATTTTTGGAGTTAGAGTCTTCGTAGTCGAACATTTTTCTTTGCCCTTTTTTAAGAGTAAATTTTATTTATTTAGCAACCCAGTTTGTTTTGTTATTTACTCTCATTTAATATCTCAGTACACGGGAAATAAATATACATTGTTTTGTATTTTTATCATTAAATATAAATACAATTACCTTATAATGGTTCATATAGTTCATATCTGAATTTCAAAATGACATTTGTAATATGTAATGAACTTGTATATATTTTTGACTTATAAAGTATGAAAACTGTCTCCGTGGATGCTCGTAATAGGTGTGTTTTCTATAAGTCCTCCAAGTATCTCTTCTGCAGGGTATTGTCTTTATACACCTCAATGTGTTAGATTTATCATTCAATATACATTGTTTAACATTAGGTATCATAATATTTTATACCATTTTTTTTAGAGTTCACTTCTCCAAGCCATTCTCAGTGAGCTTCCTTTGAAAGATGGTCAAATAAATATCCGTGGAAAGATCTCATATGCCTCTCAGGAACCATGGCTCTTCAACGGTACTGTTAAAGACAACATACTCTTTGGACAGCCATATCATGCTAAAAGATATAGTGAAATTGTCAAAGGTAAAATTTAATAGTGTG
>SEYY01001051.1:410912-420912 GCA_009176605.1 Armadillidium nasatum
TGAAAAATGAAAGATTTTACAAGAATATTTTAAAAAAAATAAAAAAAAAAAAAAAAAAAAAAAAAAAAAAAAAAAAAAAAAAATTTTTTTTTTTTTTAAATTTTCACAGCCTTTGAGTCTTCTTGAGAATAACTGTTATTTTTCTTTCACTGTTCCCATCCCCTTGAATTAAATTCTTCGGGTGAGAGATCGAAAGCTTGGTGCTGGTTTTAATAGATTCCCTTTTATTTTTACTATTTATTACTTGGTTTTAATTTTTATGTTTTTATTGTTTTAATAAAATATTTATATATAATATATATATATATATATATATATATATATATATATATATATATATATATATATATATATATATATATATATATATATATATATATATATATATATATATATATATATATATATATATATATATATATATATATATATATATATATATATATATATATATATATATATATATATATACTGTTTGAAGAGCGGTATACTTCGATGCAGACATATATTTACTGGATGATCCTTTGAGTGCTGTAGATGCCCATGTGGGCAATCATTTGTTTGAAGAATGTATTCAAAATTATTTGATGGGCAAAGCTGTTCTCCTGGCGACGCATCAAGTACAGTTCTTGAGTAAGACGGATCACATCCTCTTGCTTAACGGTAATGTAAGTTTTGAATTGCGTTTTTCTTTGTTTTAGAGATGAGACATGATTTTTTTTCCTTTTTTTGTTTTATTATTTGATTTAAGTAAAGAAATGCATGTTTCTATTTTATACTTTGCATTACAACATTATTTTAGTTTTTAATTTAGAATATTTTTATACTTTTTATTTTTTATGTGTGCAGTATACTCTTGTTTCTGTTTGTAAGTTTTAGATTAAAAAAAAAAAAAAAAAAAAAAAATCAAATTTTGTTATCTTTTTTTCCCTTTCTTTGAATTGTTAAGATTACAAATATTGCTGGTATTATGAGCACAAAACTTTTTATTGTTATCCGTTTGAAATTATAAAAACGAAAAGTAAATAAACTTTTCAGTATTAAATCTGTCAAAAATTTATTTTCCTTTTTCAAAAACTTTTTAATTGAAAAATTTTATACTCCATGTTTGAAAGATCAAATTATATGAACAATGTGTTCCATCCGATTTTATACCCGTTTTACTCCTTTACTAAGAAATATTTTCTAAATTTTTAATACATTAGAATTATAATTTCAATTTTGAAAAAAGAATGTCTATTTCAATAATTTTAGGGATATATGACACATAGTGGTACCTATTCTCAGCTTCTAACAAAGGGGATAGATTTCGAAGGGATTGTAGCTACTGAAGAGGATTTAAATGCAAATCTTCAAGGTCAAGATGAGAAGGGCAAAAGGCAGGAAAAAGATGACAGCCTTGTGTGTAAAGCCACAAGATCGAAAAGGCACAGTGAAAACTGTAAGTGCTAAGGCAAATTTATCATTTAAAATGTGCAAATATTGTTATGGATATTTTCCTCAGGTCTGATTAACTTAACATTATCCACTCTGAATTTCTTACACATTAAAAAATCCAACACTGTAACCTCAATTTTCTCAAATCCTTGTGACCACTACCATGTTTTCAATCGATCAACACAGCAATTGGTCTCTAGGAGGTATATTTTTCTAAGATGAAAGAGTTCTCTGTTATTTGTAAAAATGCTTTATTTTTTTCTTTTAGATTTTGAAATTTGGTAGTATTATTATTTGATGCAGTTTTTCCTATTATTCATTTCTGTACGTTTCATTTGTACAAAAGAAAAAGTATTATAAATTTAGGAATATTCATAAAATATTTAATTTTTTAAGTTTATAATAAATCTTAATTCGTGCCAAGACATATAAGGATCACTTATTAAGGTTGAATCAATCTCCAGGCCCAAATAAATAGATGATGAGAATAATTTTCAAAATATACATTGAGGAAAAAAAATTTTAAAATAAAAGAAAAATTATTAAAATAAAAAAAAAAGTTTTTAAAATCAAAAAAATAGTTTTTAAAATAAAAAGTTTTCAAAACCAAAAAAAGTTTTTAAAATAAAAAAAAAGTTTTTAAAATAAAAAAGTTTTTAAAATAAAAAAAGTTTTTAAAATAAAAAAAAATTAAAAATAAAGTTTTTAAAATAAAAAAAGTTTTTAAAATAAAAAGTTTTTAAAATAAAAAAAATTTTAAAATAAAAAAAGTTTTTAGAATAAAAAAAGTTTTTAAAATAAAAAAAAGTTTTTAAATTAAAAAAAGTTTTTAAAATAAAAAGTTTTTTAAATTAAAAAAGTTTTTAAAATCAAAGCAAGTTCCTCCCCAACGCAGACATTTTAAAAATGAGATAAAAAATTTTTGTTTCATTAATAAAGGAATTAGGTTTTAGATTATCATTTTGTATATATTAATTATTATTATTATTATTATTTTTGATTATTAGTTTTGTATTGTTTTGCAGTAAGCATATTGCAAGGAATTGAAGTTGATGAAAGAGATGTCATAGACAGCCAGAGCATCAAAGCAGTTTCTGCCATTGGAGGATCAGTTGCTTCTTTTGATGACTACTATGACTATTCTGAAGAAGAAAATGTAAGATAAGTGTGCGTGAATGCCTGTGTATCTATATGGGTGTATGCTTTCCAATTTATTATGAAAATTTCAAAATTGCATGTTTGTGTGCAACTTTTTATGCAAGTAAAATTTGCTCATATATATATATATATATATATATATATATATATATATATATATATATATATATATATATATATATATATATATATATATATATATATATATATATATATATATATATATATATACCCCATTGGGTATACGGGATATTAAGGGTACTTCCCATCTCATCCTGGTGCCCAAAGATAAGCTCCTTTTTGCGCTCATGTACACTTCCTTCTATACGGAGTAGGCTCTCCTTTTACACACAATAAACACTATTTCATTCATACATCCCTTAAAAAAATACGTATTTAATTATGGCGTCGACTTGGCGTCGGATTCGTCAAGAGGGGCGGATTCCAAAGATAGCCCCTCATTCACCCCTTCCCCCATCACCACTTAGGAGTTGGTGGTCTCCGATGATGGGTTGGTGCCACCAGGAATATGCAGCCGGCTGTTCCGGATGCACGGTCTATTTTTTTCATTAATTTCTGCAACATTCGCGGTCTTCATTCCAATCTCCACTTTCTTGAACATCACCTCTCTTCTTCTAGACCTCACCTCTTATTCTTGACCGAAACTCAGATGTTTGAGCGTTCTGATAGCAAACCCTATTCTGTTTCCTCCTCCTGTCTCTATCGTCAATTTTCAGAAAAAGGCGGATGTTGCGCATAAGTGCGAAACGATGTTGTTTTTTCTCGTGTCTCTAATTTGGAGTCTTCCGAAATTTCTACCTTGTGGCTTAGGCTCTCTTGCCATTCTACGACTAAATTCATTTGTTCTGTTTATTTATCTACAAATTCTACTGACTATCCTAACTTCTTTGACTATCTAAACTCCAAAATAGAGCACATTCTCACTTCTTCTCCTTTCTCTGAAATCGTCATATTAGGTGATTTCAATGTTCACCATCGCCAATGGCTTTCTTCTAGTTCTCATGATACAGCTGGTGAACGTGCCTTCCATTTAGCTATCCAAAACGATCTTGAGCAGTTAGTGCAGTTCCCTACTCGTATCCCTGATCGTCTTGGAGATGAACCCAACATTCTAGAAATTTTTCTAACTCTAATCCTTCTCCTTATACTGTTAAGCTCTTTCCTCCTCTGGGTTCCTCATATCATCTTCTTATCTCTATGTCCTCTTCTATCTCTTCAGTCTTCCGCAAGAAAGACCCCCTTTGTTGAAAGGAAACGTTTGTGGCATTTCGGTGCCGCAAACTGGTCTGACTTGCGGTCATACTTCTTTGATTTCCGTTGAATGATTATTGATTCCGTGGGAGGAGTCCCTCTGAGTGTGCAGAACGCATAACCGAGGTGATTCTCTCTGGCATGGAGGCGTACATTCCATTTTCTTTACCTTCTACTAAACCCAACAAACCTTGGATTAACTCTACTTGTTCTTACGCTATCCGCCGCAGAGATGCTGCCTTCAGATATTACCGTCGTCTTCAAACTCCAGAAACTCACGCAACTTATATTTCATTCTGAATCGTGCAAAATCTATACTTCGTAACACAAAAAACTATTTTCTCCGTAGAAAATGCAACAATCTTTCTGGTTCCTCTTCCTCACGCTCTTTCTGGCATTTTGCAAAAAAAATGTCAACTCTAACTTTGCTTCTCCTCTTTCCCTCCTTTAGTTTCTTCCGACGGCACAACTGCTGTTTTACCTTCTTCTAAAGCTGAACTCTTCGCTCAAACTTTTGACTCTAATTCTACCTTAGACGATTCCGGAGCTATTCCTCCTCCTTCAACTCCCTCCAACTCATTTATGCCTAAAAGTTTAATTTCTTCTAAAGACGTTATTTATGCTCTCTCTGAGCTTAATACTAAGAACGCGTACGGTCCTAATGGTATTCCTCCTGTGGTTCTCAAAACTTGTGCTTTCGAGCTTGCATCCTGCCTTGGTAAACTACTTCGCCTTTGCCTTTTCTTCGACCTTCCCTTCTTTCTGGAAACGTGAGCTCATTCAGCCTGTGCCGAGGAAGGGGGATCCCTCTCAACCCTCCAACTATCGTCCCAATTCCTTGACCTCCATTCTTTCTAAAGTTTTCGAATCTATCCTTAACAGGAAGAATTGGAAACATCATAATTCTTCTAATCTTATCTCTGATCGCCAGTATGGCTTTCATAAGAAATGCTCTACTGATGATTTTCTCTCCCTTCTCTCTGACTCTTGGTCCTCCGCTTTTCGGCATTTAGGTGAATCCTTTACTGTCGCCCTTGACATATCAAAAGCCTTCGATAGGGTCTGGCACAAAGCTTTAATTTCCAAACTCCCCTCTTTCGGCACTTATCCTTCCCTCTGTGATCTTCTCTCTAATTTCCTTTCCGGTCGTTCTATAGCAGCTGTTGTAGACGGCCACCATTCTTCTTTAAACCTATTAACAGTGGTGTTCCTCAGGGTTCTGTTCTATCTCAACACTTTTTCTACTTTTCATTAATGATCTTCTTTCTATTACTTCATCTCCTATCCACTCCTATGCTGATGACTCCACTTCATTACTCCTTTTAGTTTGAAAGACGTCCATCCCAACAGCAGTTATTAGACTCAAGAAGGGTAGCCTTGGAGCAACTAACCTCTGAACTTTCACGTATTTCAAATTGGGACAGAGAAAACATGGTTGTTTTCAATGCCTCAAAAACTCAGTTCCTCCATCTCTCCACTCGAAACAATCTTCCACACAACTATGATATCTTCTTCGAAAACACACAACTCAAACCTTCATCTGTTCTTAATATTCTCGGTGTTTCTCTTTCTCGTGATCTTTCTTGGAAAGATCACATTATTTCTCTCTTTAAGAAGCTTCTAAGAGGTTGGGTGTTCTGAGGCGCCTTCAGAATTACTTCACGCCACCTCAGTTGCTTGCTCTATATAGGGGTGTTGTTCGTCCCTGTATGGAGTATGCTTCACACATCTGGGGTGGCTCCACTCGTACAGTTCTCCTTGAGAAGGTGGAGTCTAGGGCATTTCGTCTCATCAACTCTCCTGCTCTTACTAACTCTCTCCAATCTCTTTCTGCCTGTCGAATTGTTGCGTCACTCTCTCTTTACTATCGTTATTACAACGGACACTGCTCTTCTGAACTCTCTCATGGCATAACTCCTCCATTGAGAAGAACCCGGGCGACACGACTTTCTATACAGTCTCATCCTTTCTCTGTTCAACTCTCCGACCCAAGACTTAACCGCTATGCTCAATCTTACATATACTCTACTGGTAAAGTCTGGAACACACTCCCTTTATCTGTTTTCCCAACTTCCTTTGACTTGCAGGCTTTCAAACGCCGTGTATCTGGACACTTCGGTCACCATTGACCAGAACAGTGTTTTTCCAACTCTGGTGGAATTCGGTAGGTCTCCGGCCTTTGCCCACCGGAGGAGATATATAAAATATATATATATATATATATATATATATATATATATATATATATATATATATATATATATATATATATATATATATATATATATATATATATATATATATATATATATATATATATGCTAAAGGTAAAGGATGCTAGAAAAGAGTTAGGAACAGAGAAAAAACTAACGGGGTCCATTGGTCTGAAAGTTTATATGAAGTATTTCTTGGCTGGAGGAGGCCGCATTGGAACCTTCTTTCTTTTCGCTTTCTATGCTAGTAGCCAGTTATTCTACAGTGGATCTGATTGCTGGCTTTCTTATTGGTAAATAGTGCTCTTTTATTATTATTATTATTATTATTATTATTATTAATTATAATTTACATATTTTTTTTAGTTTTTTTTCTTACATTAAATAAAAGGTGTTACACATATCATATAACACATTTAATTTTCGTAAAAACTTGTATTGCTATTGTTAGTTCTAATTTTCTTTTTTTAATGGTTGGTAACATTGTAATATAAATTGATTCACAAAGTTGTAGGTTAGGTTAGTTTAGGTTAGGTTAGGTCGGGCATTTGTTTTGAGCATGACGCAAATTAAGTGTATGGAGAACAAATCATATTTATTTAATTTTTTTTATATCACCTCCTTTGGACAAAGACTACATGCCTACCAAATCCCACTGCAGTTGAATGGGGGGGGGGGAAGTGGAAACCAAGGGCAAATCAAAAGCCGACACACCCCGACATACTTGATTTGAGATTTTGCAAATCATAGGATGTTGGAAAAATAAATAAAGGGAGCGTGTTCCAGACTTTACCGGTGGAGGATATGTAAGATTGAGCATAGCGGTTATGTATGTGGTTATTTCACTTTTTTTAAAACCTTATAAAAAAATATTTATTTACAATTATACAAAATATTTTCCCAAACTCTCAAAATTTATAATTAGGGTGTGAAGCTCATTTTCAGAAAAGAATACAATATATTACAATACAAAATATAATACAATTATACTATGCAACAACACATTAAGATATCAAGATAGGATATTCCTCTAACAGTACACTGCAAAAATTATCCTAACGAGTCGTTAGGACAATTATTATTTTTTTATTGGCAAAAAATGTCACCGAAAAATTTTCAATAAAGAAAAGGCATGTTAAGCATAAGAAAGTCGCTTCACCGATTTATTTTCTTACAATAAAATAACTGAAAAAATTTATTGTGATATTCTTGCCACTTGTCCCAACGATTCGTTAGGACAGTTTTTGCAGTGTACTTATCCATTACTATTTATACATCCATCTCTTCTTATCTTGAATTAGATGATTCAATTATCTTATTAATTAAAATTATTATTGTTTTATTCCTGTAGGACTAACGCCGAACAACTTCATGGTGAATATCTGGATTTGCAAGAACAGAACAGCACCTTCGGTAACTGGTCACCTTTGTCAAATAAAACTATTTTCGAGTTAAGCGACGCAGATCGTGCCAATTACGTCAATGTTTATGCAGGTAAATCAATAACTGCACCATCAAATGTTTTGTATTATTTTATTTACTTTGTCTTATAAATTCTAAAATATAAATCCAGATTATTTGAACCTTTGTGTAAAAAATAATCTTGAAACGTAAACCTTGTTCTCTATTGGAAAATAAAAGTAAAAATTAACTTAATTAAAAATACATACCAAATCACATCATAAAACCAAGCCCACTTTTAATAATGATTATCTATTTTTCCCTTTATGAAAAAAATTAGTTCGGGAGGGGAATTTTTTAGGTAATTTCTATCTAGGGTCCACATGTGGGAGCGAGCCAGCATCATGTAGCACGTGAGTTAGCCTCACTACCGTTATTCCACAGTACCAACAACCTTTGATTAAATAGTAAAGTTCCTTGTTATATGTAATGTGTAACCTTGTTTTCTCTCGTGTGTGTGAAAGGTACAAGGCAGACAAATTCACTTCTGATGTTGTCTTTATTTTCCGTTTTCTTACTCATGTCATCATCAGGTATTAAATAATCGTAAACAAAATTGATTCTAGGACTTCGATAAATTTTTTAGGGTTTTAATACTTTTACCAAAAGTATTATCAAGTGGTAGATAATATAATCATTCAATATGAATCAAGTTGGTACCAAAATTATACTTTGTTTTAAGGATATTATTTCTTTAAGGTATTGCATTTTTCTATCGATAAATAAGCAAATGCATTTTTATTAATACATATACGTTTGTGTTTTATTCATCGTGATCTAAATTACACTACTGATTGGTCTTCGTCCAAGTATAATGGTTAGGCCAAGGTTAAGTTATAGATCTGTGTGTTATATTATAAACAATTTTCTTATTTTTATTTTTTAAGGCATGACCGTGGCGCTTATGATTTTTGTGCTGATTAAAACTGTTCTGCTCTTCAAAATATGCATGACATCTTCAAGGAATTTACATAACTCAATGTTTGCTGCAGTAGTTAAAGTTCCTCTTGTTTTCTTTGAAGTTCATCCCATAGGTAATATTTTGATTGGTGATTTGGTTTTATTGGGAGAGATACGTCGATGTTGTGGTATATGTCGTTGGAAAATATATGAAATATTGATATTAATTGGGTTTCATTATTCTCTCTCTCTCAAATAATTTTTTTCATGTAGTTATTACATATTATTCCTATTTTTATTAAGTCATTTTTTATGTTAGGTCAGATTCTTAATCGTTTCACCAAAGACACGGGTCAAGTTGATGACCTTCTGCCTCCAACCATGTATGATTTTATCACAGTGAGTTTTCATTTATTTGTACCGGTCCTCTTAGTCGTTCAGTTTAATTAATCTTTTTTTGTTAAATAAAAATTTTTTATTTTTTATTTTAGTTTGCAAAATCTTCTTATATATTTCGAGACTGTAAAGTTGCCATATATCTTATAATACTTATAAATGTTTGCCTAATTAAGTAGTTTACCTTTTAGATTTTAACCCACGTATAAACTAAATTTGACAAATACTAATTAAAAATAAAATTAAAAAATACCAGAAATAAAGAGATACCTGAAGATATTTTGTTGTTCCAGATTAGCTTCATGCTTATGGGAATTCTATCTGTGATTCTCTACTTAAATATTTGGCTTATTATAGCTGTTGCTGTACTTGGAGTGTTGCTAGTATTTGTACGTTGGATTTACATTTGCTCTGCGAGGGACATCAAAAGACTCGAAGGAATTAGTAAGTTTAGAGATTTTAGAGGCTTTTGCTACATTTGTTAATTTTTATTTATTAGTAGGAGGCTTAAACTATTAATAATTAATGAAATGAGATTAGAAAAGTGAATATGAAACATGAGGTAAAAAAATGTACCTTTATTGTTAATGAAGGAAAAGTATTTGTATCAGAGATATGAGGATGAAAAAAGTTTGACTCCAAAGGCCTGTTTATTTTCAAATATTTTCTTCTGAATCTGGATTCAACTCCTGCTTCTTTAGAGTGTCAGACTCCTACTCTCACTCCAGCGTCTTAACATACCGTCTTTGGCACCGACACCGACTCTAGCGACCTAATTGCCCCTTGACTCCGTTTCCAATTCTTTTCTTTCCTACACCACAAAAATTGTCCTAACGAATCGTTGGGACAAGTGGCAAAAATTTAACAAACAAATTTTTTCAGTTATTTTCTTATTAGAAAATAAATCGGTGAAGCGACTTTCTTATGCTTAACATGTCTTTTTCTCAATTGAAAATTTTACTGTTATTTTTGCCAGTTATCCCAACAATTCGTTAAAACAATTTTTGCAGTGTAGCTTTAGTTGAAGAACCTCGAACTCGAACTTTTCTCCAGCTGCAACTTCAGTTTCTAAACTTAGGTTCTAATTCCAGCATCTAGCAATATCCGATTCCGATAGCCACTTCTCTAGAAGGTCTGTTTTTGGTTTTGTTTTTTATTAGAAT
>SEYY01001051.1:430912-457627 GCA_009176605.1 Armadillidium nasatum
TATGTAAATATTGATACATGGGTAAGCTCTTAATGAAATTTTCATTTACCTTTAACCAAGGTCTTTATTCCAATTCAACTCCGGATTACACCGATAATTCTAAAAGGAAGGGAGGAGTGGAAGCTTCAGTTGCCTTTCCCTCCCACCCAGCTTGTTGTTCTTCACTGCTGAGTTGGTGGCATTATTCAAACAGCAAAAGAATTCTTGTCCTTACAACGAACGACACATATAGTATATTCTCAGATTCCAAGTGCTTTTCTCACTTTACAAGACCATTCAACAAGAAACTCTGTGGTATTTACAAAAAAAAAAAAAAAAAAAAAAAAAAGAGAGAGAGAGAGAAATTTATTTTGCTGGGCCCTTTTTCACACACATATGGCAGGTAATGAACAGGCTTATAAAGAATCTCAAAATGCTGCAATTCAGTGTGAATGAGAGGGAAGCATATCCCTACAGGCATCCGACAAGATTACCTCCTTGCTTCCGATTTTAAATCCTATCTTCGACGAAGGTTCTTCACACGCCGTCAGGCATATTTAACTGACTCCTCCACGGTGTCAAGCCAGGTATTCTCAAACCTATTCTGATTATTTTTTTTCATGTAAGATGAGGTGCAACCAGAATGTTGTTTAGTTTATTTACGTATCGGCCTCGGAAATCTGATCTACATTTACCTTAATGCCAAAGACGATCCACAGTTCTGTTCATTATACCGTCAACAATATCCTCTTTTGATTCACCATCTGTTTGTTAAACGTAGTTATTACAGCGCTTGGGTGCAAGTTGTTTCCTGCGTTAATATCAATATCTTACCCAGAACACCTACCTTACATCTCGCCGAAATTACCTCACTTCTACAACGAAACTAGAATATATAAAACATATAATTTGAAAACGTTTTCACAAACTAAGCATTAATAAGGGTGGGTCCAATCTTTAAAAATATTTTTTTTTTACAGCTGAACTTTAATATATATGCCTTTTCCCCGACGATTCTAAGTTGATTTCGAGGTTTTTTTCTGAGTCTATTACGGTTCGAAAGTTATTTGGGGTTAAATGTTAAAAAAAAATAGCGGGGTCAGACCAGTTCACAGCTGAAAATTTAACACACATGCATTAGGGAGACAGGTTATTTCTTCGGGAAAGAAAGTATTGAGAATCCTTATATTTATATATTTAAATTAGAAAGTATCAAATACGCCCTTAAAAAAATGGCAACACTCTATGTTTGTCACTAGTTACACGCTGAAAAAGCGAGATTGTTTTTTGATTTGTTTACTTGCGATTTGCTATTAAAAACGATGTCGGTGTAAAATCACGTTGGCAGTTATGTTTAACATATTTTTTAACTACATGACTTATTTGAACCTTAAGAAATCTTCCGGCACGTAATGTATTAACTGATCGAATTATTTGTAGCCTTATTAGTAGTTATATATCTTTTAAAGCCTTAGTAGGATCTTTGGAAAGCTTTGTGATAAAAAGTTGGGCCTAACCTTGAGCTACTCTTCCCAGATACCTTTTAAAGTTTACTATTTGAATTAAATTGACATTTTATTGCTTGGGTTGGGTTAGTGTTTAACTTGAATTGAATGATATGACTGGAATCTTTACTATTAACTGGGCCTTGGGTTTTTGGATCAGAGTTTAGAGTTTCTTGCTTTGTTTGGATTGGAGTTATGTTTCTACTAGGCTAAAATTTAATTACTACTTTAAAAATCTACTTAAGCGCTTAAACGTATAAGCCGATCATCCAAGTATTTAATTCTTGGAAACAAAGTAAATCCAAATTTAAGAACAATTTAAATGGTGAGTTCTTTATTAATTTCCTTTTATTAATTTGTAGGCTAAATTTTAATAGAATTAAGGTTTATTCTTGGCAAAAAGCAGTCACAATATCTGCATAAGCGTTTTCAAGGGTTTCACGCCACAGAGAATCCCAATAGCTTTCCAAAATTAAATACTTGAACAAGATAGTACATGCTTGTGATTATCTAAATGCTAAGATAGACCCGAAGTCTATTGGATTAGCCTATTTTAATCGTAATTTTACTCACCTTTAGCTTAATTAAGTTTCTTTGATTACTTGGGATTTACTTTAACTTGGATGAAGGCTTATTAAATTTAAATTTTACTGTTTAACAAATTTAAATTGCTTATTAATTTTGAAATGGCGGAGTTTGAAGAATGCCAATCGTTAAATCGCCTGCTTGTTATTGAAAGACAGGATATGAAACGACGTATTGAAGTAACAATGGCTAGGGTTAGTACTAGTTCTTGTTCTTCCTTTATAAAAGATAAAATAAGCGAAGTTAAAAATTGCATTAAATCATTAGAAAAGGTTGACAAAAATATTTTATCCAATATCGTAAAGTTTGAAAATTTAGATGAATTTTATATAACTGAACGTGATACTGCCTATGACTATAAAATTGATATTGAAGAAAAAATTGCCATCATTGCGGAGAATTTAACTAAATCTAGCACCCCTTCCCCTTCTAGCGAAGTGTCTGTCCCTCCTATTTCCAATCCTCCTGAAGTTGCTAGTTCTAATAACAGTGATAGACCTGCTTCTAACTTAAGTTTATTTAGAGGTGTAAAAGAGCCTCCTATTCAAATTGGTAGATTTGAAGGGGACGAAGAAGATAAATTAGCTTTTTCTCGTTTTCTTTCTAAATTTAATGCCCTAATTGGTAGTAACTCCATTTACTCTGATGAAGAAAAATTTATTCATTTAACTAGTAATCTTGGGCCTACCGCTTATGAAATGGTTAAACACCTTAGCCCAGAAGGTTCAAATTACAATGTTGCATTAAATATTTTAAAGACTGAGTATCTAGATAAAGATTTTATTGTTCAGAAAATTATTGTTAGATTGCTTGAAATAACCCCTCCACCTGAGGATGATTTTACAGCCTTAAAACAGTTTTTAAATGAAGTTAAAGCTTTGGTATATGACCTTAAATCTTATAGTGTTGATTTACTTAATGCCTGAAACTGCTGGGTTTCTAATGATTAGTACAGCCGTAGTTTATAAGTTGCCTCCAAAATTTGCTAATGCCTTAATTGATAAAGTACAGTCGAATTACCCTAATATCTTAGATTTGTTTGATAACTCCTCTACATTACTTAGACGATTGGAACTAACTCTCAGAAATCAGCCTCAACCTAAGCATGATTATTTTAACTTTAGGAGAAATAAATTTGGTAGAAACAATAATAGTAATAGCCTTAATAAAAATACTAACAATGGTTATGAGTATAAAAAGCTTGCTAATTATGATGATGGCCATAATGAGGGCTATGGTAGAGATAAGTTCTCTCATTTTAGTCATCCTAAACCTTCGCTTGAAAACTTTAAAATTTCCCAAAATTCTCCCAAACCCCATGTTCCTTCTAAAACTAAGGGTCCCAATCTACCTTTTCCTTGTAAATTTTGCAATGGGGCTGGTCACACCATGAACAAATGTCCAGCCTACCCTGATATTGAATCTAGATTAAATAGGTGTGATCAGTTAAACATTTGTAGATTCTGTTCTAGTGTCAAGCATGATACTGATGAATGCCCTGGTAATCATGACAACTTTTTAGATTATGCTTGTATGTATTGTAATCTTCATACTCATATTTCTGCATTATGTCAAAAGGGTCATCCTCTTAAATCTAAAAGCCAAATTCAGGTAATTCCTGATGGAGAGGCTGATTAATCTAAATGAAAATATTATTTTAGTTTTAAGTAGTTTGTATTATTTAATTTTAAGGTATTTGTAGGATTATTTTAGCATTGTAAAGATTAGATTTAGATTTAAATTTGTAGGCTTGCATGGTAGAAAATATCTTAATGCTAGATTGATTTGACTTTATTGATCTAAAATTTTGATTTTGCTTAATTCAAATTTAAATTTAAATTTAAATTTAAATTCTTTTCTGTTGGGTGAATATTGAGAATCCTTATATTTTATATTTAATCGATGATTTAGAAAGTATCAAATACGCCCTTAAAAAAATGGCAACACTCTGTTTGTCACTAGTTACACGCTGAAAAAGCGAGATTGTTTTTTGATTTGTTTACTTGCGATTTGCTATTAAAAACGATGTCGGTGTAAATCACTTTGGCAGTTATGTTTAACATATTTTTTAACTACATGACTTATTTGAACCTTAAGAAATCTTCCAGCACGTAATGTATTAACTGATCGAATTATTTGTAGCCTTATAGTAGACATATATATACTTTTAATCCTTTGAGTAGGATCTTGGAGCTTTGTGATAAAAGTTAGGCCTAACCTTGACATACTCAATCCAGATACCTTTTAAAGTTTGCCTTTTGAATTAAATTGACATTTTATTATTCTGGGGTTGAGTTAGTGTTTAACTTGAATTGAATGTATGACTGGACTTTACTATTAACTGGGCCTTAATTTTTTAGCAGAGTTTGAGAGTTTCTTGCTTGTTTGGATTGGAGTTATGTTCTACTAGGCTAAAATTTAATTAACTACTTTAAAAATCTACTTAAGCGCTTAAACGTATAAGCCGATCATCCAAGTATTTAATTCTTGGAAACAAAGTAAATCCAAATTTAAGAACAATTTAAATGGTGAGTTCTTTATTAATTTCCTTTTAATTTGTAGGCTAAATTTTAATAGAATTTAAGTTATTCTTGGCAAAAAGCAGTCACAATATCTGCATAAGCGTTTTCAAGGGTTTCACGCCACAGAGAATCCCAATAGCAGCTATATATACTGAAATTTTCAGGAGTCGACATTTTTTTTTTTTTTCAAGACCGACTCCCTCTCCCTTTATTAATATGTTCTGAAATAGCCGATAATAATATGTTGCTGAAATAGAGAATATAGATTCGACTTTTAGGTACTAAAAATGGACTGGAAAAGACTGAACCCTTGATCGTAACTGCTAATCATGGAAATCGACAAAGAAATTGGTTGAAAGAAGTCTTACTCTGTATGTATGGTGTGTTGAGAGAAGGAGGCAACGACTATCAGTGTGATACATTAAAATTTACGAGACTATTACTCGTTTTTCGACAATCTCTAAAAGGTACAAAATATTCTAGTTATTTTTAAGCAACTATGGAAGAACCAGCATTTTTTTCTTTCTTTTTTTTTGTAATTATAAAGGTTATAAATTTATTAATCTAGAAAAAAATAATTTAATACTGTAATTTTTTATTAAAATTAAAAAATGTTATTTTAACAGTCATTAGAAAAAGTAATTTTACCTTAAAAAAATAGAAATTTATCCTTAAAATTACAAAAACTAGTATTTCAAATGAGAAACATATATATATAAGTAATTATAAAAAATCTAAAAATAATTTCAAAAATTTAAATTTTACAGTAAATTAAATTTATTACAATGTTTAATATAACATTTATAAAAAGTTTTCAAAAAATCATTGAATATTATGACAAAGTAATTTAAAAAAAATTACTTCAACCATAAAAAAAAAAAAAATTTAAAGGTTATAAAAATTAGAACTACTAAACTCTAAAATTTAATAAACTATATTGTCAATAGCACAACTGAAAATAAGAACTTAAACAATAATGTATAGATAAAATATTTTATAAACTATTAATTAAAAATAATTCCAATACCTAAGATTGCAAACAATAATCTATAGATATAATATTTTATAAACTATAATTGTAATTATAAATAATTCCAATATCTAAGATTGAACGTTATTTAACATCACAAAAAACCGCACTAATTATATTTCAAATTTTTAAACAATTATTTTATATAAAACTTTTATATAACAATTTTTCATTTGAACATTATCATTCTACTAAATATTTTTAACAACATTTTTGTACATTTTCCTTGAAAATTTAAACTTTTATATTGGAAAAAAGAAATTATATATATTTTTTCTTTAACAAAAAATAATAATAATAAAAAAAAAAATAAAATAATAAATAAAAATAAAAAATCACTGTAGCTTTTGGTTTCCGGGATTCAATAATAATAATAGTGGTGGATTATGGGAAGTTGAATCTAATCTTTCCTCCGTAGTTGCATAAATCTTGCCTCTTTAAACATGCAATTTAATATCATTTAAGTAAGATATAAAACAGCTTATATAAATTTTTTTATCCCTATAAAAGATTTCGCCACACGTTAATAGCTGAATAAATTTAAAAAATAATAATAATAATAATAATAATAATAATAATAATAGGAAGTAAATTGCCTATAAAATGAACGTAACAAATAAACACTTTTAAAACATCAATATAAAATTTCATAATAAAGCTTAAAACTAATATTTAAAGTAAAAAATATAATAATTCTAAACATTGTTAATAAATGTAACATTTTACTTATAGCTAAAGATGGCTTATTTGGAAGATTTGTTAATTGATGGGAAAGAGTTGGCTTAATATTATAACTATTGTTTTTTAATACAAAAAAATAAAAAATAAAAATATCCTCTGAAAGGGTTGAGATACTGGCCATTTAAATTCCTTATATAATCAAATACCGTCTGATGATTACAGAAATCAACATCGGTAGATGTGTCTGTACAGTGTGTAAACAGCAACTTTATCAAAAGCTACTCTTGAAGTAACTGACTTGTAGAAAGGGATTTTGTTACTTCTTTTTGAGGATTTTCAACGGGTAATTTATACGTTACTACTTAATTATTTATAGCACCACTAGTACTGGGCAAAGAAAGATCTATGCTGGAAGCATGATCAGATTTAGGGGAGGAGTTTGTTGTAATTCTGTGAGAAGTGGATTGTTTGCTAACTTTAGTTCTACAAGCATTACTTTTATTACTGCTTGCAGTTTTACCATTTATTATCATAATATTTCCTCCTTTTGATATGGAAGTCGTCCAATCTTTGTGTATTAAGGGAGACTGACTAGAATCATAAATATTACACGTTTTCTTTGGTTGTGATGAATTTTCAGTAACATTGACAGTTGATTCTAAGTTAGAATTAGACTCAGAATCTACAGGTTTCTTTGATTCTGAATTGTCAATAAGGTCGCTGTGAGATTTTGGAGAGGACTCATGAATTACAACTTTCTTTGATTGTGCTATATCGTCAATACTGTGACTACGAGCAGATTTTTGGTTCTTAGAATCAAGATTTTCAGTTTTCTTTGATTGTGATGAGTTGTCAGTATCGTGAGTGGTTTTCGGATGGTACTTCGATTCATGATTTAGAAGCTTCTCATTTCGATTTGTTGTAAAAGGACACGTATCACATTTATATGTTATAATATCCGTATCCGTATGAGTTTTACGGTCCTCTAATAATTTTTCATGTTTGTCCTGAGTTTTTGGGTTTGGCACCTCATTTCGAGTTGATTTTGGATGATACTTAGACTCATGATTTAATAATTTTTCATTACGATTAGTACTAAATGAACAATTTTCACATGTATATTTTATCAAATCATGAGTTTTTTCGTGCTCTAGAAATTTTTCCCGCCCGTCCCGTGTCTCAAAATCACAGTATCGACATCTAATCTTTTTATGTACATGTTGGTGATTCTGAATATGCTTGTTAAGAGCACTCTTCTGCGCAAATTTGTGCTCACATATATTACAGCTAAATGGTTTCTCTCCCGTGTGAGTACGCAAATGGGTGTTTAAACTCAAAGAACTTGAAGTATGGTAACGGCAATAATTACAAAAGAACATTTTTATCTTCCCACTCCGTTTTTTCGTTGCCGTTTTCTTCAATACTTTTTCATGTAAATCTTTTGATGTGTTAGCAACAGTAATCTTTTCATCTGTTGCAGAAGATTTCTGAGCTTCATTATGCAAACTGGTACACGCTTCAACTGCTGAGGGAGACTTCTGAGCTTCGCATTCGAAACCTTCGTCTGCTGCCATTAAATCATTTACAATTGCTTCATTATGCAAACTGGTAAACGCTTCAACTGCTGAGGGAGACTCCTGAGCTTCGCATTCGAAACCTTTGTCTGCTACCATTAAATCATTTACAATTGCTTCATTATGCAAACTGGTAAACGCTTCAACTGCTGAGGGAGACTTCTGAGCTTCGCATTCGAAACCTTTGTCTGCTACCATTAAATCATTTACAATTTCTTCGTTCACAACCTGCAAAAGTTATATAAAATTTTTATTGAATTTATAGTAAGAGATAATAATAATAATAATAATAATAAAAAAATGTCTCCAAGTATGTGTACAAGTGTCATCTTTGTTCACGTAGAAGCAGGGATAATGGGTTGGGACCAAAATCAATGACAACACCTACACCTAACAAAAAGAGTTGACTAACGTGGACGATTACATCCTAGACAAAAGATTTAGTTCTCGTAAAAAAAAATTAAAAACGTTACTTCAAAAAACCAGGAATTCCGACAGGGATGAATGATAATTCTCATGTACAGTAGGAAAGAACATTTGTTCGGAGGTTGTTAAGGCAGTACGCCCTACTAGTATATGATGAAAAGAAAGAGAAACATGGGGACAGCAAAACTTATAAGTCGGTGGTCTTCCCTTGCAATGTGATAACTTTTAAGTTAAACTGGCAAATCCAATTCATAAACGTGTTGGGGTAACCTCTTCTGCATTGACAATAATATTAATACGATCAAGTTCTCATAAAAAGGCTTAACACATTGCAGATTAGTAGCACAACGTATCTTCCCTCCAACAGTCCTGGCAGTAAAGAGTAAAATTCCTGTTAAAAAAAAAAAAAGAGCAATCGTTGAAAGGAAGGATCTATTAAAACTTTCCCAGAAAATGCAGCTTGGTACACTGTCTCATCAACTTGTTTGCTTCATTTGATATCAACAATGGACGAGGCAGAACAAAAGTGAACAGCTTTCTGATGTGTGCGGAGCAAAAGGAAAGATTTTTTAATTAAAAGTGATAAGATGGATTCTTGTTGATCTATTTCGAAGTGCTAAGATTGCAATTTTTACGTAAATCGTTACTGACCCTGTCTGGAATTCAGGGTTTAAAAAAAAAAAAAAAAAAAAAAAAAATATATATATATATATATATATATATATATATATATATATATATATATATATATATATATATATATATATATATATATATATATATATATATATATATATATATATATATATATATATATATATATATATATATATTATAAATAGGCGTACTTCTAAAGCCTAATTTTAAGCAAAAACAGCAGAGCAAAGAAAAGATGCAGCATAAAAATTAGTTTTAATTAAATAGTTGTAAATTACGTATTATTAGTTATTTCAATAATTTTCAACTTTTCGATTTTCACTGAAATTGAATTAAAAAGGTGGGGTCAAGGGCTTCTCGTCTAATCAGCTGTCTCGCTCTCACTAACTCTTTGGTCTCTTTCAGCCCGTCGAATTGTTGCATCACTCTCTATTCTAACGCTTTTACAACGGACACTGTTCTTCTGAACTCTCACGTCGCATACCTCCTTCATTGAGAAGGGCTCGTGAGACATGCCTCCACAAAGTCTCATCTTTTCTGAAAAAACTTTCTGACCCCACACTTTACCACTATGCTCAATCTTACACGTTATTTACTGGCAAATCTATAATAGACTCCATTTACTAATTTTTCCCAACTTCCTTTGACTTGCACACTTTTCAAGTGCCATGTATCGGGACATGTCAATCTTTAATTTAGCTAATTCTGTTAATTTCCAAACTTTGGTGGAAATTAGAAGGCCTTTGGCCTTTGCCCATCAGAGCATATATATATATATATATATATATATATATATATATATATATATATATATATATATATATATATATATATATATATATATATATATATATATATATATATATATATATATATATATATATATAATAATATAAAAAAAAAAAAAAAAATAAAAAAAAAAAAAAAAACCCCAAAGAAATAAAACATTTAATAAAACAGAGCAAGTATTTCGAGAAGACAAACGCTCCTCCTCATTCAGGCCCAATTTAGTATTGGGCCTGAATGAGGAGAAGCGTTTGTCTTCTTGAAAGACTTGCCAGGATTTTTTTTCTTTTGGGTTTTTATTGCTTATATATATATATATATATATATATATATATATATATATATATATATATATATATATATATATATATATATATATATATATATATATATATATATATATATATATATATATATATATATATATATATATATATATTAGTGACGGGACGATTAAGAATTTTTTGATGAATTTTTTTTTTAAAAAAGCATATTTTAAAAATTTTAATTATTTTAATACTTTTAACAATCTTATAAGTAAGAAAATTCTTTTCTCAATACTCAAATATCGCTTAAAAACATAGCCAACACATAAACTAGTTCACATTCTCTCTAAATTGTTCCTACAGAGAAGATCTGCCTATCAAGGATTCGAAACCACGCCCACCGGTGGTCAAAAATATACTTGATTTGGCTGTACCGGAGCAGGGTTTCCCTATCCAAAATCCAAACAATTTGTATTAACTTATCAACTTGGTCAGAAATAACATAACTCAATTTCCCCTGGCTAAGAACCACACTCCTCGAATAGGGCTCTGCCCGTGAGTGACAGTGATAACTTAAATAAAAAATACTGTGTCTCAATCGCTCTCGGACCCAGATATACGCCTACTGATTTCAAAATGCCAGTTATAAGTTAATAAACTTTGCTACAAACAAACATTGGTGTGTGAAAAGCGAAGTGGAATCATGAGGTTGCGCGACAGTCGTTCGTGTTCGAAACTGATTCCTTCTGGGAAGATCGAGTTATCTCCAAGGGACTTTGGTCACCAAGGTCACCTGACCTTACCCGACAGATTTCTTCCAATGGGGCATGACGAATGGGAAAGTGTATAACTACAAGCAACATACTCCCATGCAACTGACGCTGTAACTTCAAATTTGTTATCAGCAATCTTCCTTAACATTGGAAAATATCACTTCTAACACTTGTCATGTCGGCATGATTCTCACACACCAAGGTTGGTTTGTGGCAAATTTTATTAACTTATGACTTGTACTCTGATGTCTATATGCGTATATCTGGGGCTCAGAACGAGCAGGAAACCCTGTAGTATCTTTAGAATAAAAAAAAAATTTTAATATGTAAGAACATGGACAGACGTGCAAAATTCTAGTAAGTACTTTAATATATGCAGCAACGATCTTTTCTCCAATTTCTGGGGTAATTCAATTTCGTTTTGGAGTGTATATTTGGCCCACACTACTAAAAAGCCTTGCACTCTCAACAGAAGAGGGTGGAGCAGACATATTTATAAGCGTTATTATTTGTTAATATATGTAAATTAATCGGCAGAAATCGATGACAATTGAGAAAAATAAGCCAATTTTGCTGATGACGATTAATCGTCCTATCACTATATATATATATATATATATATATATATATATATATATATATATATATATATATATATATATATATATATATATATATATATATATATATATATATATATATATATATATATATATATATATATATATTCGTTGCTTGTGAAAGAATATAACAAAAAACTTTAAAAAATTGTAAAAGACAAGTACTAAGAATGTAAAATATATTACCTCTACATATTCCTCATTCTCAGCATCTTCACTGGGGTATGATGTTTCCAAATTCCTTCAGAGGGAAAAAGAAGGGGAAAAAATCAATAAAAATCCAATGTATTAAGAAATCTTTATGCACACTAAGATTTATTTTATTTAAAGGGTCTCCCATCTGGAAAATTAATATGTTTTGAAGTTACATCACATACCACTAAAATTCTCTGTTATATAAAGTACCAATGAACAACTAAAAAAGAATGGTGCATATTAATCATTTATTACTCGGGAAGGTTTTTCAAATAAAAACCTCAATATTCTTCTTAAATTAACCTTGAGAGATAGCCACAAAAAAAATTTTTTTTTTTTTATAAACAAATCCAAGGAGAATTATAATCATTATAATCTAGAAATTGAGTGACGAATCCATCAGTATATCTAATTCGTCAGGATCTAATGACAGAAAATCCAAATCTCAAGAGTGTAAAAAAAAAAAAAATCATCCAGTTTCATAATTCAATGTTCATTTTTTTTTTGTCGTGTATATATAGAGATACAATTAAGAACAGGTGTAATATAATAATTCTTTTACTTTTATCTTTATATTACACAGAGGTTTCAATAGCCATACGATTACCTAATGTTAAAAAAAAAAAAAAAAAAACCTTTCTTCAATTTTAGGGACATGAAGAAATTCAAAAAAAAAAAAAAAAAAAAAAAAAAAAAAAAAAAAAAAAAAAAAAAAAAAAAAAAAAAAAAAAAAAAAAAAAAATATATATATATAATATATATAAATATAATTATATAAATATATATATATATATATATATATATATATATATATATATATATATATATATATATATATATATATATATATATATATATATATATATATATATATATATATATTTTATGTCTCCTCTGGTGGGCAAAGGCCGGAGGCCTACCAAATTCCACCAGAGTTGGAGAACATTCGGTGTCTGATCGCTAATGGCCGACCTGACCCGATACACGGCGTTTAAAAGTGTGCAAGTCAAAGGAAGTTGGGAAAACAGATAAAGGGAGTGTGTTCCAGACTTTACCAGTAGAGTACATGTAAGAGTGAGCATGGCGGTTAAGTCTGGGGTCGGAGAGTTGGACAGAGAAAGGATGAGACTGTGTAGAAAGTCGTGTCGCACGAGCCCTTCTCAATGGAGGAGGTATGCGACGTGAGAGTTCAGAAGAGCAATGTCAGTTGTAATAGCGATAGTATAGAGAAAGTGATGTAACAATTCGACGGGAAGAAAGAGACTGGAGAGAGTTAGTTAGTAAGAGCAGGAGAATCTATGAGACGAAAAGCCCTAGACTCCACCTTTTCAAGAATAGCTGTATGTGTGGAACCACCCCAGATGTGAGGCGTACTCCATACAGGGGCGAACAAAACCCCTATACAGAGCAATTGGGGTGGCGTAAAAAACCAACGAAGGCGCCTCAGAACACCCAACCTCTTAGAAGCTTCTTAAAGAGAGAAATAATGTGATCTTTCCATGAAAGATCACGAGAAAAAGAAACACCGAGAATATTAAGAACAGATGAAGGTTTGAGTTGAGTGTTTTCGCAGAAGATATCATAGTTGTGTGGAAGATTGTGTCGAGTAGAAAGATGGAGGAGTTGAGTTTTTGAGGAATTGAAAACGACCATGTTTTCTCTGCCCTAATTTGAAATACGAGGAAGATCAGAGGTCAGTTGCTCCAAGGATATCCTTCTTGAATCTATCAACTGCTGTTGGGAGGGACGTCTTTCAAATTGAAAGGAGTAATGAAGGATGGAGTCATCGGCATAGGAGTGTATAGGAGACGAAGTAATAGAGAGAAGGTCATTGATGAAAATTAGAAAAAGAGTTAGAGAAAGGGCAGATCCTTGAGGAACACCACTATTTATAGATTTATAGGAAGAACGGTGGCTGTCTACAACAGCTGCTATAGAACGACCAGAAAGGAAATTAGAGGAAAGGATAGATTCCGAAAGAGGGAAGTTTGGAAATCAAAGCTTTGTGCCAGACTCTATCGAAAGCTTTCGATATGTCTAGCGCAACAGCGAAAGATTCACCGAAACCCCGAAGAGCGGAGGACCAAGAGTCAGAAAGTAGGGAAAGAAGATCACCAGTAGAACGTTCTTTACGAAACCCATACTGGCGATCAAAGATTAGATTAGAAGAATTAAGGTGTTTCCAAATTTTCCTGTTAAGGATTCGAAAACTTTAGAAAGAACGGAGGTTAAAGAAATGGGACGATAGTTAGAGGGCTGAGAGGGGTCCCCCTTCTTCGGCACAGGTTGAATGAGCGCACGTTTCCAGCAAGAAGGGAAGGTCGAAGTAGAAAGGCAAAGACGAAATAGTTTACCAAGACAGGGTGCAAGCTCGGAAGCACAAGTTTTGAGAACCGCAGGAGGAATACCATCAGGACCATACGCCTTCTTAGGGTTAAGCTCAGAGAGAGCAGAAATGACATCTTTAGAAGAAATTACAATTTTAGGCATAAATGAGTTGGTGGAGGGAGTTGAAGGAGGAGGAATATCTCCGGAATCGTCTAAGGTAGAGTTAGAGGCAAAAGTTTGAGCGAAGAGTTCAGCTTTTAAAGAAGGTAAAATGGCAGTTGTGCCATCAGAAGAGACTAGCGGAGGGAAAGAGGAAGAAGCAAAGTTAGAGTTGACATTTTTTGCAAAATGCCAGAAAGGGCGAGAGGAAGAGGAGCCAGAAAGATTATTGTATTTGAATAGGAGAAAAGAGTTTTTGGTGTCTCGAAGAATAGATTTTGCACGATTCCGGGATGAAATATAAATTGAATGAGTTTCAGGAGTTTGAAGACGACGGTAATCTCTGAAGGCAGCATCCCTGCGGTGGATAGGGCGAGAACAAGTAGAGTTAAATCAAGGTTTGTTAGGTTTAGTAGAAGGGAAAGAATATGGAATGTACGCCTCCATGCCAGAGAGAATCACCTCGGTTATACGCTCAGCACACCCCGAGGGACCCCTGCCACGAAAGCAATAATCATTCCATGGAAAATCAGAGAAGTACAACCGCAAGTCAGACCAGTTAGCAGCACCGAAGTGTCACAAACGTCTCCTCGGCGAAGGCGGGGGACCGTTCTTGCGGAAGACTTGAAGAGACAGAACAAGATATGATATGATATAATATATATAATATATATATATATATATATATATATATATATATATATATATATATATATATATATATATATATATATATATATATATATATATATATATATATATATATATATATATATATATATATATATATATATAATACCTATTATCTGGTTCAATGTCATCACATGTTAGTTTCTTTTGCTTATTATTTGGTGTACAAAACTGAAAAGTTTCTGAACCTGGTTCTTGGGATACAGAAAATTGTGAATGATGATCAGGAAAATCGTCTGAAAGAAGAAAAAATATAAATAACAAAAAAAAAAAAAGAAGTATAGGTCCTTAAAACCTACCGACTAATAAATATTAATTTTAATTACGATGAATAGTTTAAGAGATGAAATAGGTGTTGATAAATTTAATATCGATACTGATTATCTGCAAAATTCAGTATTTGTATCACCACTGGTAAGAAAATTAGTAATACTGATCACATACAATATAACATTAAAAATGATACTAATAATTGGCATCATATATCATAGTACTATAACATTTAAAATGATAATGATAATAATAATAATAACCAGAAAGAATAAATAATAATTATTAATCTATCAAGAAGTGATTGTATTGTACCAACCTTCAAAAAAGAATTCATCACTGCCACTTGTTAAATAGTTTTTATCAGTTAGTGAAACGTTTTCAGGTATCTGCAATAAAAAAAAAAAAATAAATAAAGTTTTACTTTTGGCTAATTTATTGTTAGAGTAAAACATCATAAGTCCCGAAACCATTAAACATATTATTTTGTAATTATTATTATCATAATTAACTGAAATAGTTTGTGTAAGGAGCTTAAATAGGAAAACAATAGTGTAGAGAGGATGCAGCAAGTGATAATTGAAAAAGGAGGATAATGAACGAAAAATAATTTCCATCAACAGTAGACTAACTAGAGAGAGAGAGAGTGAGAGAGATGAGAGAGAGAGAGAGAGAGAGATGAGAGAGAGAGAGAGAGAGAGAGAGAGAGAGAGAGAGAGAGAGAGAGAGAGAGAGAGAGAGAGAGAGAGAGAGAGAGAGAGAGAGAGAGAGAGAGAGAGAGAGAGAGAGAGAGAGAGAGAGAGACGAGGAGAGAGAGAGAGAGAGAGAGAGAGAGAGAGAGAGAGAGAGAGAGAGAGAGAGAGAGAGAGAGAGAGAGAGAGAGAGAGAGAGAGAGAGAGAGAGAGAGAGAGAGAGAGAGAGAGAGAGAGAGAGAGAGAGAGAGAGAGAGAGAGAGAGAGAGAGAGAGAGAGAGAGAGAGAGAGAGAGAGAGAGAGAGAGAGAGAGAGAGAGAGAGAGAGAGAGAGAGAGAGAGAGAGAGAGAGAGAGAGAGAGAGAGAGAGAGAGAGAGAGAGAGAGAGAGAGAGAGAGAGAGAGAGAGAGAGAGAGAGAGAGAGAGAGAGAGAGAGAGAGAGAGAGAGAGAGAGAGAGAGAGAGAGAGAGAGAGAGAGAGAGAGAGAGAGAGAGAGAGAGAGAGAGAGAGAGAGAGAGAAGAGAGAGAGAGAGAGAGAAAGAGAGAGAGAAGAGAGAGAAAGAGAGAAAGAGAGAGAAAGAGAGAGAGAAAAGAGAGAAAAAGAGAGAGAGAGAAAAAAAGAGAGCAAAATAAGTTTATAAAATATTAACTACTTATGCAAAATTAAAATAAAATAAAAATAAATGAAGTCTTAAGATTCAAATATCTTAAAAACAATTTTTGTTCGTAAAAAAAAAAAAATACACGTTCCTCAAATATTAATAAACCAAAATAATCCCATCTAAAACTAAATCTGACTTTAAAGAAACAATATTAAAATTAGTACCAACTTTAACAAGAAACTTTTACCATTTCATTATTTGGAAAAGGACTTGTTTCAACAATGTCAGAAGAATCTGGATTAAAAATTGCAGACTCCTCAAAAACAAATGAGGATGTTTCAATGTCTTTAGAGTCTTCGGTCATCTGAAAATCATCTTCCGAATTGAACAATGGTTCTTGTAGTTGTTCCTCAATTCTCATTGGCAGATTTGGTTTAAATGATTTCGTGGGTAAAGAATCTTCTTCTCTTTTCCTTTTTGCCTTTCTACTAGGAACTTCCTCAGCTGATTCAGTCGTAACGTAAAATCCTGAAGGTGGTGGTGAATAGTTTGGCTCTGTTTCAAATTCAAAAGGAGATGTAAAGCCTTTAATTTGAAGCTTCTCCGCCATATTAAGAAAGGGTTCTAATCTTTCATTCTTCAGACCAATTTCACCCATGTATATAAAATTCAGAAGTGCCTCCAGGTCTTCCGCATCGCCATCTTGAAGCACGATGAATGGGTGCTTACAATGTGCCTGCATCAAAATTTCTTTAAAGTAATTGCTGAATGCCGACAATATAATACGATGAGCTAAGAAGTAACTTCCACGACAGCAAATTGTAACATCGCAAAATACATCCTGGAAAATAAAAATTATTGTAAAAGGTACTCGAATGTTAAAGAATATAAATTATTTTTTTTAGTTTAATGAGATGCATAAAAGGTTATTGCCATTTTCATTACCTATCAGCCATATACCAGAGCAACTTCTGGTATATAGTAGTCATTTAAATGTTACATATACACAATCAAGTAAAGAAGAATCGATCCTGACACGCTGAATGCAAAATGAAAACAGGAAGAGGACTCCCTGTGTCTAGCATTTTCTAAATAAATATTAAAATTAAGAAAAATATGCCTCATTCAAGAAAAAAAAAATATTTTAGTTGAATCAATTACCTAATATAATCCATGAAAATTATAAATAATAATAATAATAATTTTACTACACACCTGAAGACGAAAAGTTGCGAAATCATTGGAGAGTACTTGTAAAAAAGAACTCGGTCTTGACATTCGGATAAGTTCACTCTATATATATATATATATATATATATATATATATATATATATATATATATATATATATATATATATATATATATATATATATATATATATATATATATATATATATATATATATATATATATATATATATATATATATATATATATATATATATATATATATATATATATATATATATATATATATATATATATATATATATATATATATATTAGGGATGGAGTGATCCCAAAATTTTAACCGATACTAAAAGTACTGATACCAATTTTTTTACTGAACTCACGAAGGTTGAAACAAGACTAAAAATATTCATCAATGATCATAAAATTTAGTCACATAAAATTTTGTAGTCACATTGCTAAACAAAACTATTGATTGGTGATATAAGGTTGGTGCCACCAAGACTTTGCATAAGACTTGCCCTAGTGTATGGTCTATTTTCTTCATTAATTTCTGCAACATTTGAAGTCTTCAATACAATTTCAATTACTCTCTTCTTTTAGACCTAACCTCTTATTATTGACAGAAACTTAGGTGTTTGAGTGTTCTGATAGAAAACCATTTTCTGTTTTCTCTTACTGTCTCTATCTTCAATTTTAAGCCAAAGGAGGTTGATATTCATTTGTGCACTACATGTCTCTAAACTGGAGTCTTCTGAATTTTCTACCTAGTAGCTAAAGCTCTCTTTCCATTTTAAGTCTAAATTCATTTATTCTGTTTATTTATCTCCTAATTCTACTTACTATACAAAATTCTTTGACTATCTAAACTCCATGACAGAGAACATTCTCTCTTCTATTATTTTCTAAAAAATTATCCTATTAGGTGATTTCAATGTTCACTGCCATAAATGACCTAGTTTTCATTTTACAGCCGTGAACGTTCCTTTCAATTCTATATCCACAATTACCTTGAGTAGTGGGTGCAGTTACCTACTAGTATTCAACATCCAGGATCTTTTTTTAAATTTCTTATTCTCCTCCTTATCCCGTCAAACTCTATCCCCCTTTGGTTTCTCCCGATCATTTTCTTATCTCTGTATCCTCTCCTATCTTTTCAAGTCGTCCGCAAGAAAGACTCCTGCGTATTGCGAAGAAACGTGCATGACATTTCGGTTGTACTTCTTTGATTTCCTGTGGAGTGTATCGCTTGAAATAAAATTTTTAAGTTCTTTCACTATATATATATATATATATATATATATATATATATATATATATATATATATATATATATATATATATATATATATATATATATATATATATATATATATATATATATATATATGTGTGTGTGTGTGTGTGTGTGTGTGTGTGTGTTGAACAATAATATGAAATCAGTAGAAAGAATGGGTAAATATGACATATCAACTCCCGGAAATAGAAGAAGCACTATGGGCACTTGTGTCTCATGTGCGATAGGTAATTTATAATGTCAGTAGGAAGCATCATTTGGTCTGTGTTCAACATTCTGTACTGTTACAAGTGAGGTATGTCCAATCTTACAGAATTTCAAAAAGGGAAAATTAGTTGATTCACAGAGATAAAATCTAAGGTCATTCTCCCATATTGTGAAACATCATTCTCCCAACACCAGTGTGGAGGTAAGTCAGTTGAAATTGGGTGACAGATAGACAAGCATTGTGGAGGATTGTGACAAAAAATTAAAAACATCAGCTGCAAAGGTTGCTAAAAACTGAATACCAGTACTGCAAAACCTGTCCAGAAAAGTGATTAGGGAACTCAACAGGATCATATTCATGGGAGTTCTGAAATCATCAAACCTTTGGTAAATGTATATATATATATATATATATATATATATATATATATATATATATATATATATATATATATATATATATATATATATATATATATATATATATATATATATATATATGAGAGAGAGAATCATAAGGATTGAACTGCCAGATAATGGAAGAGTCCTTTCATCTGATTAATCAACCTTCACACTATTCCCAACCTATGCCAGAGTTTTTGTGTAGAGAACATCATCCCAGGAATATGATCTGGACTACCTTCTTCAGGCCCAATTATCACCATGCACAATAATGTAAACTGCCAAAGGTTATGTACGAATTTTGAGAAACAAGTTTCATCCAATAGAGTAGAGAAAGTTTCATGAAGGTAATGTCGTTTATCAAGCTAATAAAGCTCTAATTCAATGTTATCCAATCATGGTTTGATGAACATGCAGATTAGGATTCATATATTTCCTTGCCTCCAAAATTGCTAAACCTTTATAAAAGAGCCCCTGTGGTCAATATTGAATAGGTTTTGAGATAGCTATCCATCATCATCAGCATCCCTACTGGAATTTTGTCAACTTTTCATGAAGAAAGGTATAACATCCCATTATGCACCATCCAGGACTGATATTTGTAAATTTTTAAAAGAATTCAGGCAATTATGATGTAAAATGTGGTTTCACACCATATTAAGAAATGAATTCATGCATTTACCAGGTGTGACAATTGAGGTGCACTAATTCAACATATTCTGAATATTACAGCTCATATAAAAGAAAAACCAAAAGAACTTTGGGGGACAACAAATGCTGTTCTCACACAAGCCAGAAAATGTATAGAGGTCCATGGTGATACCTATGAAAATTTATTATATAATAACTAGAAGCTCTAACAAGCAACTTCTCATTGTCCAAGACTGCACCTATCTACCTATCTTTCTCCCCCCCCCTCCCCCAATCTACCAAAAAAAAGAAAAAAAACTTTGTGTCCTATTTTTAATTAACAATAATTTTGAAACTATTGCTATTCTTTACATAATGTTTGTAATTATATTTAATGGAAGCGTATATTTATTGATGTTGAAGATTTTCAAAAGTATTCGCAATTAACCCATTAATGCCCGAAATTAAAAAAGTTTGAATTTTTTTTTAAAATTTGGATATATAGTCTATTTTAGTCCTAGAAATGTCAATTTCCAAGAATTTTTTAAAAATTCCGTCTCTTTCACAGATTTTTAGGCCGTGTCTTTTTAGACACAGTGGGCATTAGCGTTAACAAGAACTCGAAAATTAGATAATGATAGTTTTTGCTAAAGTTATATTATTTTTATTATTATTAATATATATATATATATATATATATATATATATATATATATATATATATATATATATATATATATATATATATATATATATATATATATATATATATATATATGATATTTAACAAAACATTCATATGCATGAAGACCTACATTGCATTTTGTGCAACGATATTGTAGGGATATTCTATAGATTGCACATCTCCTACGCTTCTCTATTCTGTCTAGTAAATTCAAGAAGAGGAATGCTTTCAATATTACGGTATAGCAATTAGCATCCACAAATGGACAACACTACCATTTAGGCAATACCAAAACCATTTTTTATCATATTCTAATTCGGTACAATGCTCGCATTTTTTCGAACAGATCCACCCCTCCCATATTTTTATTATACAATTTTACGATATTTGGTTGAGAAATGACTGCTTGCTTTTTCTCTCCTTTGCTTCAACGTTTGCAACTACCAATTTCAAAGATGTTTCTATTATTGAGTGTGTAAACATAGTTACTTGACTGTTGTCATTCCATCGAACAAGAATAACACCAGGGCCCCGACATGTCTTTTTCAAGTCCTTCAAAGGAGAATTCTCAATTTTATAACTTCGGATTGATCCAATTCAAAACAATGTTAGTTGCAAGGGTGTCCATCAATGAAAGTGATGTAAAATAATTGTCCATATATATGAACGACAATTCAGGAACGCATCCTAAGCACAGCTTCTCTGTCACAGAAGACCCTTCTGTCTTTCCAGGTATCTTGTCCCCTCCTCCTGTATATGGATGAAACTTGATTATGTATCCTTCTGTGGTAGTTAGGCATCAGAATTTGAACCCAAATCTAATAGGTTTTCCTCTAATAAATTGCTTCATGGAATGAATGTCCATAATATGGCTCCATAGCTTCGTCTAAAGAAAATTTACTGCCAAGAGGGTCGATGAAATTAAAAAATTTGTGGTTCTATGAGGGGTCAAATTTTGTACACTTTGTCGTTAGGATCAATGGTCATATTATCATTGAAATGTAGAAATTGGTGAATTTTTTCAAATTTATTTCTCCTTATAGAATTATTAACCAAATTGTTGTTTGAATCGGGACGTCTTTCCCAGTACATTCTTCTAAATGGAAGTTTGTTGTAACCGGACAGCAAAAGAATTCCGAAATAAATGTACAATTCATCGACTGAAAGTGTAAATTGTTGGTCTCGTTTTTTGAGAAGCATATTTTACAGATTCTCTGCATGTATGATCCATAAATTCTATTGTAAGTCTTTTTCTTATTGCTCTTAGCTCTGCTGATTGAGATGAAACTCCCTTCCCAAGGTCTCTAACATTGTGAGGAATTCCTCTGCATCACTGTTGGCGTCGTCTCTATCAGACTCCCCACCATCCGGAGGTGGATTGAGAACAATATCAAGATCTGCCGCATCAATCTCAGTACTTACAAATTTAGCTTGCTCATCATTTTCTAGTATATTAAAGATTTTCTCTGTACCTCTAATAATATCAAGTTTTTTAGAAACCATATTTTGCTGAAAATTATATATATATATATATATATATATATATATATATATATATATATATATATATATATATATATATATATATATATATATATATATATATATATATATATATATATATAGTGATTGCATGCATCCGCATCCGCAGAGCATCTTCATCAAAATTAACATTCGTATCCGCAATTGCGAAAATTCAACATCCGCATGAGCACTTTCGAAAACTCTATATCCGTATCCGCAAATGAGATAAATATATATATATATATATATATATATATATATATATATATATATATATATATATATATATATATATATATATATATATATATATATATATATATATATATATATATATATATATATAGCATATAAATAAAAAAGTTTTGAAATCGAAAGTTTCTGAATCAAAAATAATTCAAAAATTTGTTAACGTTACTTCCCACTGTGTCTAAAAAGACACGCGGAAAAATAACACCCTATAAAATTTATTTCACTAATAAAATATTCGTTTTCGCATTTTCAGCGTACAGTACAATTACTAATAAGTAAAATAAAATAAAAAATAACTTATCCAAACATACAAGTACTCCAAAAAACACTTACAAGTCAATGCATGTCAGCACTGACGCTCATCAAAAATTTTACTACTGAAATTATTGCGTGTAGAAACGAAAAAAATTTTTTTTTGAGGGAAACATTGAAATAAATAGCTAGAAGAATCATTCCTTAGAATAACCATTCGTACAAAAACTAAAAAAAAATTTAAAATATATTATTTTTTAAATATTTTATGAGGTCATGTTTTACGTGTCTAAATAGACACAGTGGGCATTAATGGGTTAATGTGGATCTATATATTTTTCAAGTAAAAGGATTGGATATGTTCGCGATCATTGTAGCACCGGATACATTAATGGTATGTTGCTGTTGCCTTCTATGCACACACAAAATGGTCATCTGTCCTCAAATTATAGTTATGCTGGTACATTCTTCTTGAAAGTCATCAGTTTCGCCTATATAAAATGCTTCACATTCATTACACTTGATACTATAAAAAAAATTTTCCTTCAATTTTTTGTTTAATTTTTGGATTGCAGAACTTTTTTAGAGTACTCGGAACTGATTGAATAATCTTGACTGCTTTTATAAATTTTTGTTTTTTCAAAGATGGCTGTGTGCCCGGGTAAACTAATACATTCTTGTTTGAAAACTGAGTAATATTTCTAGTATTGTAAAATTATTTTTTAGCTTTAACTAAGGCAGTTCTAATTGAGAGCTCTAAGAAACCGTTTCCCACAATTTTTGCATTATAAATTTCAACATATTACAGAAACGTTTAAAAATTTATGCTATCTGGAATCAATTATTAATTCTGCCTCACTTCATACATGTTACATAAATTCACATTACCCTTTGTAGTTGAAAAATATTAAAAATAGCTTTATTATTATTTTGTTATCTTACATTTATTATTTGATAAAAAAAAATATACCATAATATTTTACATTTTTATTTATATAGGATTTTGAATTCGATTCTAAAAACTAGCATATATATATATATATATATATATATATATATATATATATATATATATATATATATATATATATATATATATATATATATATATATATATAAATATATATATATATATAATCACCCCATAAAAAGCAAGGCATTCTCCATAAAGGTTAAAAATGCCCCTAAATAGAGCAATCAACTGGGGATGCATGTTTTAAGATATTACTTTTTGTGTGGAAGGTTTTGTTGAGTTGATAGTCAAAGGAGATTTTGAGGCATTGAAAACAACTATGTTTTCCCTGCTCCAACAAAGAAATATGAGAAGAGCAAAGGTCAGTTACACAGTGAGAGGACAATAGTTAAAAGCACTAAGAAGGGTCTCTCCATTTATGACTGGTTGAATAAGCATACATCTCCAGCAGGAAGGGAATGTTAAAGTTGATAGGCATTAGGTAGAGATGAAACTGTTTACAAAAGCAGAGTGCAAACTAAGAAGAACAAAGAAGTAGGATTTCTTAGCATTAAGCTCAGATGGAGAAGAAATAACATCTTTAGAACAAGTTACAATGTTAGACATAAATAAGTTGGTGCTGGTGGAAAATGAATTAGTTCTGGAGTCATCTGAAGATGATGTAAATTCCTGAAGCAGATTCCCTGCAGCAAATAGAATAACAAATTCAGTTAAAGAAAAAAAATTGGAATGTATGCTTCCATGCCATGGAAATCTATCTAGGTTACATATTCTGCACATTGCGTAAGAAAAGGAGTAATTATAAATATCCCACAAAAATTCACAGCACAAACACAAAATGTCTGACCAGTTAACAGCACCAAAATGCAAAAAACAGTTTTTACGGCTCTTTCTGCAAAAAGCCAGTAAGAACAATATAGAGAAAAGGTGGCTAGAGGATTTCAGAAGTTAAACAGTGTGGAGGACTGGAAGTTATGTAAAGGTCTAGTGTTTTGGATTCGTCTGCAAGATGATCAGGAACATCATGAGTAGGAAGTTATGCTGTCTTCTCAGAGTATTGTGGAATAAGTCAATGATCATCATACAATAGTAAAGGTAATGTTGAATGTTGAGTGACAATTTTTATTTTAATAAAAACTAAACAAAATTTTGGATTTAGGTACTGGTTACAAAATTCACATATTTATGTACATTTTTCCATTTTCTCCAATAAAAGATAGTGAATTAAATTTTCTATTTTAATTTTCAACACTTTATGAGAATTATTTCAAAACTCAATCTATTATTTCCTGGAGAGTAAATTGTATTAATTTTCATATGATAACTCAGTTAATATTTTTTATTTAATCTCCCCCCCTCAAAGTTGTAGTAATATATATATATATATATATATATATATATATATATATATATATATATATATATATATATATATATATATATATATATATATATATATATATATATATATATATATATATATATATATAGTGATAATGAATAGTTCCTGTAATTACTGTATATTTAAAATCAAACCTATTTCTGGATGCTACAAAAAATATTGTTAAACATAAGTGCTATTTAAATAAAAAAACAAAACAAATGAATCTACATTTTACTCACCTTACTCTTTAACCACTAAAATATTTAAAAACACTTCCAAAATAGATGGTATTTAAAGTTTAAAAACACTTCCAAAATAGATGGTATTTAAAGTAACTGAAAATGTTATGGGAAATATAAAGAGATTAATTAGTTTAAAAATTATAACATACAAAAAAAATAAAAAAAATAAAAATAAATAAAAAAAAAATTAAACTATAACAAATAAAAATTTTCCATTCTTTTTAAGTTTAATACAATAATGTCTAAGCCAGAGGTGGGCAACCTTTTTGAGAGTGCGTGCCAAAATCGGCTGAATCTCTGAAAAATTTTTTAAAGAAAATATTTTATATATTTTAAGTATTTGAAGAATTTTTATATATTTGTATAACTAAAACACAATAAAAGGTTATTACAGATAATCTACTTCTGATTTTAAATCATTTATTAATGCTGCACACAAAAAAGAAAATATGTATTTAAAAAACATTCCAAAGATTGTTTGACATGCCAGAAAAAATTTATCGGCATGCCACGTTTGGCATATGTACAAATGGTTGCCCACCCCTGATCTAAGCAATAAGCTTATCATCTCAAAGATACACTGACTTATATAATAGAAAAAAAAAATGATAGAAAACCACAATATATCATTAATTTTTTACAATATTAAAACATTTTAAAATATTAACAATTGCATTCTGTATAAACAAGGCTCAAAGAGCTTAAGGATAATTTAACGATTGAAACTTTGGTTAAACATTTTTATATCTAACAAATGATTTATAAGTATTTTACAGAGCAACTGATAATAGTCATGGTAGTATGCAGTGATGAGGAAGTTGGCATAAAGATAATTGGTAATTTTAACTTTCTTCAAATTAATTGGAATTATTCAGTGACTATTTTTTAGAAAATCTTTTACCCCAACCTAACAACATCCACTGACTTTTCACATTAGTACTGGTTAATAATGGAACTTTGGTAAGTTAAATGATATAGTAACCATAGTATAATTCAATTTAATATTAATTCAGCATATGAGCCAGTATTAATTTAAAAAATAAGGCATACATTATAGATTTCAAATATGGAGATTATAACAAATTTAGAGTACTACTTGCAGAGATGATTTAATTTTCAGGCGAACCTGCATGATTTAATACTGCCTTTGAGAATGTTCAGTCACTAGTTTTCAGAGTAAGAATTATTAGGGAAAGATGTAAAAAAAAAACAAATTGATGGAGTAGTAAAATAAAAGAAAAATTAACAGAAAAAAAAATATACTTCAATAGATTAAAAAAAAATAACACAGAAATTGACCTAGAAGTTTAAAAGAATTAAAATAATTTATTTCAC